>CAIGRP010050547.1:0-36277 GCA_903798385.1 Fraxinus cuspidata
GAATCCAGTAACTTCTGAGCTACTCGACTAATAATTTATAATGAGTTAAGACCATAAAAAGTAAAACAACAAATTGTGTTTTTTTTTTGGAGTGATAAAGAAAATTACTTGATTCCCAAATGCATTATCATGTTGGTTACATTGATTACACTGACTTGCAACTTGTAAGTGAAACGTTATGCAAAGTCGAACAAAGATACCTTTCATTCCGATGTCCACAAGCTATGCTTTTAACCTTCACATATCCACCAGGATCCATGCCTCCCTCCATGCTTGAATCCGGCTTTAAAGAAGTAGCAGCTTCCCAGGATAATGCAGTAACAATATCTAGCCAACTTTTCTGAATACCATCTTCAGTTAAGGGTAGGTTCTCAACCTGCAAAAGTTGAGTTATTAAAGCTCTGAAATGCCCATCAGCTATTTTTTGCATAGCCTTCCAGTGTTCCTCATTTGATCTATCCCTACTTCGGGATTCCCCACCACCAAAGCTACTTGAGCATAAGTAACTCCACTTTCCTGTTGAACCCTCATGACCACTTTCATCATCATCATCATCAAACAGAAGTGCTTCTTTCTCATCCTCTTCATCTGCAGGATCTGGAGGATACCAAAGTAAACCATTATGTTCATAATTCACAGGTTCAACATCTGTACCTTTCAAATGATTTAAAGGAGGCTGTCCAAACTCAATGCCAATATTCTGTTTAGCTGCTTCTTCCCCAACCCTTGCCACTTCATCCAATCTCTGTGTCTCAAAATTCTCAGGAAACAGGTTGGAATTTATACGAGTTGGATCAGAAATTTCCTTATGAGCTTGCACTTCATGAGGCTCATAGATGTGATCAATCTCTCCATAGTGAAAAGGATCATAACATACGTCAGCATGAGATAATGGGCTTACTTCAGAATGTGATCTGTATATAGAGTAGTCATCTTCCTCGTCATCCCTCCTAGAATCATCAATGAAGCAATGAGCAGGAAATACATATTACCAATATTTGACGATTACTAGCAAAACATTGGTCTATCAAAGAAAAGTTTCAATCAATACGAAAAATTTGAGTAAACGCAAAGCACAACATCTCCTAAAAGATCTTTAATTATAAGTCTAGCACAAGTACCATATGAACAAAATACAAAGACAACATAAATCGTGATCATAAAGGATTGGCAACGAAGAGAGGTAACAAAAGCTTTATATTATAGTGGTGAAGAAGTAGTGAAGGTAAAATTCCTTAGGCAACGAATTTGAATCACCGTGAACACTAACCACAAAAGTGAATAATCAGGTTTATCCTCAACATCACTTCATTCTATAGAAAGAAGGGCAAAACACTATTTAAACAATTTCATAAGATTGACCTGACCTACAGAGGCAGTAAAATGCAATGATAATGCTGCTTTCTTGCCTCAAATATGTTGTGAAAATACCTGCTGGGTGATCCAAACTGGCCACAGAAAATATCCGTTGTATCAACTTTTTCCAAATTTCCAGGACTTGTTACAAGATCTAGCTTGACTGAATTTGAATACATTCGAGCAGAATGATCAGAGCTCTGACCAGCGCTACATGGAACAAGCTGGAATGACCCTGTAGAACATGCAGCTGAACCAGCACTGCTGTTGCTGTTACAAGAGTGGCAACTAGATTGAGTGCTGACCAAACTTGTAGCAGAGGAAGATGGACTCAGTGACGGACTTGATGAAGTCATAACATTACCAGCAGTAGCCAACCCTTGCTCCCGTTGCTTGAAACAGTAATTACAAACTCTAACTCGATCAGAATCTTCCCTCCCATTCCTGGGTTCATCAGAGAGGGCAGGGGCAGGAACAGAATTCCCAGTGCACCTGGCACAAAAAACCCGTCCACACAGCCGACAGTGATGTCTGCGGTTAAAAATAGTGAATTGGGAATCACACTCGTAGCACACTCTGCAGCTCTCGTCGGGCATCCAGAAATTCCTGGACATATTCACTCGGGCCTTCGCGGAATCCATGATTTCACTATGTCAACTATCTCGGAAAATTTATTATTATCTGGAGTACCCATGAATGTATATAAAGTCATACATACTGATACCTATCAATTGATCATCAACCCTGGCCTAGGTAGGTAAAAGATTTCCTAGAAAACCCATGAAAAAGTATCAGCACATTTAAAGATCCCATCAAGAATTATTACACTAAAAATTCTAACTTGAAACCATACAAACAGTGAACGAGCACCAATTGTAACAGGAGAAGAACAACAAATTGAACACTAATAGTGCAGAACACTGACTAATTTCACATTTTTATATAACACCTGCCACTACAATTTTTTCAACTACGATAGCTCTTCATATATTACTGAAGGATGGAACATCTGTTCAGATAATACAAAAAATAAAAATAAAAAACCCATAAACGATTTCTTCAAAATTTCACACACCTGCATGTGGAGGATATCTAAATGGAACAAATTTGTGGTTCAGGAGAATCAAAAACCACATATAAATTGTGCAGCTTAATTGGAACATTTTTAGCGGTGCCTGAAAATTTATACAGAAAGCAGTAAATTAATAGCAGATAAGAAAAATTAAGAAAGAAGTGGTAAGTATGGGATTCACGAAATTCATATGAGTGGCGATATAGACATGCGAAAGCGACAGTGAATACCTCTTCTCGTTTTGTCTTCTTCTTCTCTGTAATTGCACCTGCTTTTTGTTTTATTTTTTGGGTTCGGATTGCATTTAATTAAATTAATTGCCACATGAAATTCATAAATAAACCCCGCCACACTCCACTGCTAAGCTGTAACTGTCATTGGATGCTAATATTAGTAACGAAAAAGGAAAAGGAAGTAGTTCTATAGATTTTGATTGTACGAAGATGAACCGTTTGGATTAAAATTCCATACACTATTATTAGGAAAAAATTAGGCCCGTCCTTTTCACGGGTGCTTCTACGGGTATTCAACTTTTAAAAGTAAAGATGAATTACACTTTATAATGGAAAGTGACTTCCAGTTGAATTTCTAACAAATAATAAATAGTTTTTCGATTCTGCTTTTCAACTTCGAGTTATGTGTGATTTTGATATTAACACTGACGTAAAGAATTATATTTACATTTGTGGTTGAATTTGGTTTTTCTGTTCTATTTTAATTTGAAAATGTTGTATCTTGAAAATTAAAATTCTAGATAATAGTAATCGGTTAATTTCATTTGTGGTCACTAAAATATCAATGAATTTTCACTTTGATCACTTATATTTAACGAATTTCAATTGTTTTAATGTTGGTCACTATGTCGATATGTCATCTCATTCCTAAATTTAACAATACAATCTTAAGTGAACGTTAAAAATTAACAGCAAATCGTTGCCAAGTAAATGTGTCACCTAATTAAGTCGCGTCTGCATGCAAAATTTAAAAATAAATTAAATTTGAAAGTTCATTACAAGTTTCAATATTTTGAAGCCATATGTGACATATCTACCCATAAATGGGGATTGGGACGTGAAGTTTAGTAGGAGTGACAGTTCATTAAAATTCATCCATAGACTGGGACAAGTTAAAATTGGGAATTCTTATTGAATTTTCACAAGAAATCCAATCAACAAAAATGAATTTAGCCTTAAAAGCAATCGTAGGAGATAAAAAGTTTCGATGAATTTTAAATAGCATTCTATAAATTTTAATCACCAATGAATAAATTACAATATATATTTGAGAGAGGATTTTAACCCATGTTCAAATTTCAATAGAGTAATTATTATTAAAAGTTAACTCCACATTTAAGTCTTAACCAGAATTATGAAAATTGGACCCATTTTTAATCTGATTTTTGACTTTTCTGATTTAACTGGGCAAGTTGTTTTTTTACTGTTATTAGATTTATTTCACTGTTTCAAAATTACTAATATATGAATTTTCACGGATCCATTCAAGATTGGAAATATTGCAATTAACCATGATGATGAGGCTCGTTTTATTCTGCCATTTTCCTGTTGCTAATTACGGGCCTAGTTGTGTTCAAGTCTGCTTTTGTTTCAGCAGATATATCATATAGTAGTGCCTTATTCATCTGTTGATCCTAAACGATGACTTCAAAACCGTACCTGAAAATCGAGATAATTATAAGCCTTATGGTCGCAATGGTTTCTTCAATGAACCCATCGGTTGCATCATCGTAAACTTTACATGAGTGTTAATTTTGCATTGACTTTTTAGTTTCTTTTGTTCTTTTATATTGTTCGATACTCTACAATTCATATTTAGGAAATGTTCGATATGCACTAGCTGACAACACTGTACAAAATAGCCGAACAAAGTTTTCTCCTTTAACAAATTTTGAACTTGTTCAGAGTAGTTGAATTGTGTCTCAAAATCAACGGCCTGTTAATTACTTAAGAACATCAAATTTATATAAGTTTTTTCAGTATATGAACAGTGATAAATTCCTCACCAAACCATGGTTATAATCAGCAGAGGGTTCCAAAAATTCATATCCAGCTGACAAAAGCTTAAGTTAATTTAGGGGGTAAATTTTATATGCGAAAATTTTCATATTCATCCGAGGGTTCCAAGTATGGAGAAATTTAACCACTTCGTCATATTTCGGATCCTAAATTAGTAAATTGCTTCAATGATACTCATACTACAATAGATAGTTTACGTAATCATTCCATAATATGCTAACTCACCAATATGTGACATTGTTAGTGTCGAAAACCTTTTAACTGCTAATCTAATGACATTGCAATGGCATATGAGACTTGGACGCCCATCTAGCCAAGTAGTGTCTCAAGTGCTTAAAACTTGTAATCAAAAGTTGAATGAAATGATAGCAAATCCTTCTGTGATGCCTGTCAGTTTGGCAAATCCCACCTGCTGCCTTTTGCTCTTTCCACTTCTCACGCCAAAACACCACTTGAACTCGTGCACATGGACCTATGGGGACCTGCACCAATTCAGTCAATATCTGGTTTCAAGTACTACATAACATTTCTTGATGATTTTAGTAGATTCACTTGGATTTTCCCTCTAAAACAAAAATCTAAAGCACTCAATGTTTTTGTTCATTTTAAGAAAGTAGTATAAAACAAGCTTGCAAGGAAAATAAAAACCCTGCAAGCTGATTGGGGAGGAGAGTATAGACCCTTCAAAGCTTATCTAACTCAAGAGGGCATTGATTTCAAACATCCATGTCCATACACTTCAGCCCAAAACGGTAGAATTAAAAGAAAGCATAGGCACATAACTGAAACAGGCCTCACTCTTTTAGCTCAAGCCAAAATCCCATTAAAGTATTGGTGGGAATCCTTCCAAACTGCAACCTACTTAATCAAAAGATTGCCTACACTTTTGCTCAAAATGCAGTCCCCTTATCTGGCTCTATTTGGGAGAGAAATCGACTACAAGTCATTAAAGATTTTTTGTTGTTCTTGCTACCACTGTTTAAAGCCCTGCCAAAGGCACAAATGCAACTTCCATTCACGTTCATTGGTTATAGTGGCTCCCATAAAGGTTATAAATGTTTATACTCCATAGGCGGAGTCTATATTTCAAGACATGTTGTGTTCAATGAACTTGAGTTCCCTTTTGAGTCTTTATTTTCTGCTAAAAAACAACAAAACTCTATGGTTCCAGAGTCTGTAGTAACCTATTTTCAGTTCTCACCTCAACCAAATTATTCTGAACCTGTCTCGAATCCTGTTGATACTATTCTTCCTGAAGCAACCTATGTTGAACATCACTCACCTTTCAGCTTAAGTGACTGTCAAATTGAAAACATAAATGGTGGCAATGGAAGTGATGGAAGTATGAACAATCAAGCAGTGAATCAAGGGTTTGAGACAGAACTTGAGGTACCTCAGAATGATGAAAATGCTGAATCAGATGATGTGATAAATCTGCAACAAGTCAGGACTCAGTCAAAAGCAAGGGACTTAGTAGAACACCCATGATCACAAGAGCAAAGGCAGAAGTTTTTAAACCAAAGGCATTCCTGGGAAAATCAGTTGGCAGCAGCCTTGAAATATCAGAACCAAGGAATCTGAATGAAGTCTTAATGAGTAAAGAGTGGAAGAAAGCTATGGAGGAAGAATTAAATGCCTTGATGAAAACAAAAACCTAGAAACTTGCCACCATCACCAGCTTACAACATAGTAGGAAGCAAGTGGGTTTTCAGAATAAAATACAATACTGATGGATCTGTTCAAATGCTTAAGGCAAGATTGGTGGCTAAGGGATATCATCAAGAACCAGGGGTTGATTTCTATGAAACCTTCAGCCATGTAATCAAAGCATCAACCCTAAGAGTTATACTCACTATGGCAGTGTCTAAAGGATAGCAAATCAGACAAGTAGATATCAACAATGCATTCCTAAATGGCGAACTTGAGGAAGTAGTATATATGAACCAACCAGATGGCTTTGTAGATCCGTCAAAACCTAATCATGTCTGCAATTGGAAAAGGCAATTTATGGGTTGAAGCGGGCACCTAGAGCATGGCATGACAAACTGAAGTCAACACTGATGAACTGGAAATTCAAGCAATCAGTTGCAGACTCCTCACTGTTCTATTTAAAAAATGAGAAACAAGTCATATTTGCTCTCATCTTTGTTGATGACATTTTAGTAACTGGGAATGATAAAGAGTTATTGCAGAGATTCATAAATGAATTAAACCAAAAGTTTGCACTCAAAGATATGGGACAACTTCATTGTTTTCTGGGAATCGAAGTGTTGTGGCACTCATCAGGTCTCCACTTGACGCAAGCAAGGTACATTGGTGAATTGCTCAGAAAGTTTGAATTGGAAAATCTCAAGTCATGCTCAACTCCAATTCTAGCAGGCAAAACCATGTCAAAGACAGAAGGTGAACCATTAAAAATCCTTCAATCTATAGAAGTGCAGTAGGAGCACTCTAATATCTAACTCATACCAGGCCAGACATTACTTTTGCTGTGAACAAATTAAGTCAATTTCTACAATCCCCAACTTCAACTCAGTAGCAAGCTTTAAAAAGGGTACTTAGGTACTTGAAAGGAACCATAAATCAAGGGCTATGGATACAAAAGAGTGATAGACTGGACCTAAAAGGATATTCAGATGCGGACTGGGCATCCTGCCCAGATAACAGAAGGTCGACTGCAGGTTATTGTATTTACTTGGGAGAAAATCTAGTTGTCTGGTCCTTAAAGAAGCAACATGTAGTTGCTAGATCAAGTACATAATCTGAGTATAGAGCATTAGCTTCAGCAACATCAGAGATAACTTGGATCAAATCACTCTTTAAGGAACTTGAATTGCCGCAAGTTTCAATTCCAATTCTATGGTGTGACAACATGAGTGCTAGTGCCTTGGCTGCAAATCTAGTTTACCACGCAAGAACAAAGCACATTGAATTAGATATTCACTTCATCAGAGACAAAGTGCTTGGGAAGGAGCTGGAAGTTAAGTATGTACCATCCTCTGATCAAATAGCTGACTTGCTGACTAAAGGACTCACTCGTTCAAGATTTCTCTTCTTAAAAGACAAGCTTGGAGTCACTCATTTGCCGTCCAGCTTGAAGGGGGTGTTAAGAGTTAAAATGCTCCATATCAGATTCCAGCTTTGCCTTCAATTGCTCCATCAGGTGTCCACGTCAACAATCAATAAATCAGCACTCCTTTAACAAATTCATTGCTGACGTTTTGTGTTGTTATTGCTAGCACTAATTTTTTGTTTTAATATTGTTCCAACATCTTCCTTGAATTCAGGAACCAACAACCATGTGTATTATCTAGAATATTCTTCTTGTAATTATATATACCAGAAGTGATGAAGCTAATATTATTGAGCCAAATTATCTCTTCGCCATTTTTACAATTCTAACTAGCTTAATATGCAATCTTGCCACTAATTCCTCCATACTTGGAACCCTCTACTGAATATATAGGCATGGAGTTAACTTTACCTTGGGAGGAGCTGGTATTCTTTCAACTACACAACAGGGTTTAATCACTGATCATATTAAAAACTTGTATAAATTTGATGTTCTTAAATAATTAACAGACAACTGATCTTGAGACACAGTTATACTACGTACTTTGAACAAGTTCAAATTTTTTTAAAGGAGAAATTGGGATCTGCAACTCATATCGAATGCATTTTATTACAATAGTATGGGAAGTAATGATTACTTGGGAGGGTATCTTGGCAATCCCAAGATGCAAGAGCTATACCAACCAGAAGAATATGTAGGAATGGCCATGGGAAACTTGAAAAAGGCAATTCAAGCAAGTCTTTATATGCGATAACTACGTATAATTAATATTGAGATAGCACCATATGCGAGGAAAGTTGGGATTTTGAGTTAGCCTGTTTTGAGAGCTATGAATCCAAAAGCTCATGAAGGAAAGTGTTTTGAACAATCCAATGCTCTTGCAATGGCACATAATAATGCCCTCAAGATTGTTCTGCGAAACCTTGAATACCTCTTGAAAGATTTCAAGTATTGTAACTCAGATTTCTATAATTAGCTTCAAGATCGAATGAACAATCCCTCCAACTACGGTATGTAATTAAATTGTGCTCTTGTGGTCATATGATGAGTGGAAACAATAACACGAGTATTTCTAGTCTCCCTACACTTCTAACGCAGTCAGTTCTGTATAACATAAATTACGACAGACTTAATGCATTTGTTTCCCTCAAACACTTTCTGGTTAAGGATTCATGTTTCTTAACGTAATTCCAAATTAAGGAGACATAAACTTAAAATTAGGTTGGAAACTTGGAATGTTGGGCATGAACTTGAATATCAGGAGCTTGATGTTGGTTCATGCAAGTTAGAAACCGAGTCAAATAATTAAGCTTGTGTTCATAAGATCAATTGACAAACTTGATTCGATCCGACAAGAGATGCATGTAAAATATTTGTCTATTTGTTTTGTGGAGTCCAGCTCTTTTACGAGCCTATATGTAGTCAAATTTAAGTAGTACTCGAGCAATTAATCAAATGTTTGGTAAATGTTTTCAATAGTCACTCAAGTTTTAGCAAAAAATTTAACTGGGTTATTAAATTTCAATTTAGTTTCAAATTTCACTGCTTTCAACATTTTGTCACCTATCGTACCCAAATGGCATAAATATTTTATGCAATTAATAATCATTCGCATTCCATTCACTAGAATGGTTCTCACGAAAGAAGTATGAATCAAAGGAGTGAATGCTTGCTGTGGAATCGGGCCTTATGGAGGAGTTTTCACATGTAGAGGCACAAAGAAGTTAACCACTTACGAGTTATTTAACAGTGACGATGAGTATGTAAGATGGCATATTCTTTTCATCCAACCAAAATTATTAATGAATAATTTGTGAAAGCTCTGTGGGACGAGGCCGTCCTCAGTTGGGACTTACAATCTTCAAGATCTCCTACTCTACAAGGAGAAGCTCACCATTGGTGACGTAGTTGATAACAATCCAGAATACTAGCAAATCTTTTGATGCATGCAATTCCCCGTACACTCTCTAGTATAGTTTCACTTTTCAGTATGTACTATTACCTATATAACTTAATTAACACGAATTCTTGAAGTTCTTGTTTAGTAAACATTATCGGACACTACTCTATCGACAATGGACAAGATTTTAACTTTTTTTCTTCACTAACATTGTTTAATGTTGTTCAATTCTACATGTAATAATAGATTTTTTTTTGTAAAGCATAAACTACCTCCATCGTGCTTCCATCTTTCGTGTTGCCATCTTTGGTGAATGCCCCCCAATTCACTTAAAGGCAAATAGAGCACCTAACTAACTTTTTGACACAGCGCGAAACAAGGAATTCAAGGGAAAACCTTAAAAATATAATTTTTGTAATCCACCAAATTATAAAAAATAAACTCATGGAAATTTTATTAATGTAAGATGATCAAAAACAATGAGATAACCCTTTATTTGTAAGGGTTTACATGAGAACCTAGTATAATAGGACTAAAATTAAAAAGAATTCGAAATAAACTAAATGACAAAAATAGCATTAAAACATAAAAAATAGTTTTCGAGTACTAAATGAACTCGAATGGCCAAAATCCATTGAAAAATGGCAAAGCAATGAGTTTTACCCGTATCGTCGTCTTCTTTTCGGAATGGTATTATGGGTCCAAATCGGAATTTGAATGTTCTCTCTGCACAATTACTTTTCCCCATTTTGATCAAATTCTTTTGTCATCCATTTAACAATATGTTCTACATCATTCTCATCCACCTCGGAAGAACTTGATCTCGAGTTATAATCTGGATATAAAGATTCATCATCTTTATGGATCTTATACAAATTTCCCATATTGAACGTTCGAGAAATATTCATAGAAGATAGTAAATCAATAATATAGGCATTGTTGTTAATCCGCTTAAGCACTTTAAAAGGCTCATACTTTCTTAGTTTCAGCTTGTTGTAGGTACGAACGGAAAATCTCTCATTTCTAAAAAACACCTTCACCAAGTCTCTTTTTTGAAATTGTTTATCTCGTCTATGTGAATGTGATGTTGCCTTATACTTAGCATTAGTTTTCTCTAACTTTTGTTTTACTTTATCACGAACTGCTAGCATCTCTTCTGTTAATGTTCTACAGCAACACTTTTTCTATTGTCCTTGGGTAATTTCATCAAATCCACTACGTGATAGGGAACCTCTGTATACACAATAGCAAACGGAGACCTGCTTATATTAATATGAACTATGGTTTTGTATGCAAATTTCACCTAAGGCATTGCAAGATCCCACTATTTAGGCTTATCTCCACAAACACTTCGAACCATATTTCCAATGTTATGGTTAGTGACATCGGTTTGTCCATCAGGGTATTGCTTCGATTTAAATTAGTTCCAAACAACTTCCACAAGGTATCCAAAAGTGCTCTAAAAACTTTGTATCCCGATTTGATGTGATAAACTTAGGAACTCCACGCAATCTAACAACCTCCTTGAAAAACGGTTTGGCAATACTCGATGGATCAGAAATCTTCCAACAAATTATAAAATGAGCCATCTTGGAGAACCTATCAACCATCATAAAAATAGAATCTACGCTCCATTGAGTACGAGGTAATACAAGAATGAAATCCATGATAAGATCTTGCCATATGCCCTGAGGAACAAGAAGTGGCATGTACAACCCCGGAACTTGATCATTTGAAAACTGATAAGTATAATTTTTCTAACTATAAACTCCAACGTCTCGCTTCAGCAGTGGCCAATAATAACTAGCTTCCAAACTAGCTATTACCTTGTCACGCCCCAAGTGTCCACTTATACCTCTACCATGCATATCTCGATCAACTTTTCACGTAGAGATGAAATAGGAATGCAAAGTTGGTTACATTTGAACAAATACCCATAGAAATATAAAAATCCACCACTGATTCACGATTCACACACTTGCTCCAAATCTTCTTAAAGTCGGGATCATTTACATGCAGCTCTTTCAAGCACTAGAACCCAACAACTTCATGTGATAATGTGACCAGCAAAAAGGCTCTCCAACTAAGGGCATTTTGCAACTCTATTCGTATTTTCAGATTTATGTTTAATCACAAAAGGAAATTTCTAGAGAAAAGTCACCCATCAAGCATGCATTCTGCTAATATGTTTCAGACTATGAATAAACTTCACGACTTGATAATCAGTAAACAACACAAACTCATTATGTACCAAATAGTGTTCTCATTGCTTCAAAACTCTCACAACTATATAGAATCCATACTCATAAGTACTCTACTTCTGTCTAGCATCATTCAACTTTTCTGAAAAGAAAGTCAGGGTCTCTTCTCTTAGGAAAGAAGAGTCCCAACACCAACACCACTAGCATCGAATTCGACTTCAAAAATATTCTCAAAACTTGTCAATGCTAATACTAGAGTTGTACACAACTTTTCTTTTATGAAGGCAAAGCTCTTATCTTGCTCTTCTCTTCAACTGAATCTCTCATTCTTCAAACATTATGTGAGTGGTGCCACATTAGTGCTAAAATACCTGATAAATCGCCTATAGAAAGTTGTCAAACCATGAAAATCCCTTACTTAAGAAACTTTTTTTTGGCGTTGGGCAATCTCAGATTGCTCTTATTTTCTCTTCATCCACCTGTAGGCCATCTTCACCAACCACAAAGCCTAGGAACAGCCGCTTAGACGTACAGAAATTGCACTTCTTCAGGTTAATATACAATTTATTTTCTTTTAGAACATCCAGGACTTGCCTTAATTTAACTTCTTTGAACTTGCTGTAAATGAGTATACCATCAAAATACACCACGACAAAAGACACAATAAAAGGACGAAAAACCTGATCCATCACTCTCATGAAAGTGCTCGAGGCATTTGAGAGCCCGAATGGCATCACCAACCATTTGTAAAGTCCATCTTTACTCTTGAAGGCAGTCTTCCATGGTTTACCGGGGATCTGGTGGTAGCCACTGCGAAGGTCTATTTTCAAAAAATCCTTAGAATCCCCAAGTATATCTAATATGTCTTCCAACAGTGGAATGAAAAACATGTATTTCACTGTTAATTTGTTGATGGCACGACTGTCAACATATATACGCCACTTTCCATCCTTCTTAGGCACTAAGAGGACATGTACTGCACATGAACTCTTACTCTCCCTTATGAATCATTTCCTCAACAACTCCTAAATTTGCTCCCTCAGTATCTCATTCTCCCTTGGTCTCATTTAGTAATGAGGAAAATTTGGAATGCTAGCCCCCATATACCAAATTAATGTGGCACTGAATATTCCTCATAGGATTTAACTCATTCGACAATTCATTAGAGATCAAAATTTGAAATCCTGTCAATATTTCTTGTATCTTAGGTGGATCACTCTTCTTTCTTATTTGCAGTAAAAAGCCTGTTAACCACCACTAGATAAAAGGAATCAGACTTCCTTATAGAATCTACAATCTCCTTCTTATTATTTGTAAAGGTAAGGAAACTCTACGTTCATTGCTGGGTAGACTTCTCCAACTTTTTGAGAGGAGCCCTAGCGATCTTATGACTGCCCTATGAAAAGTGTATCACATTATCAAGCCCTTCCAGAGTTTAATCAATATCAAATTGCCATGGACAAACCAATAGGATATGGCAAGCATCCATATCTATGACATCACACTTAATCTCATCCTTATAATGTGTACTAATGGAAAATGTACTTTACAAGTTTCAACAACCTGAACAGTAGGACCTTTCTTTACCCAACCAAGGGAATAAGGTTTAGGATGGTTTACAATAGGTAACTTCAACAAATTCACCAACCTATTCGACACAAAATTCTCATAGCTTCCGGTGTCCATAATCACTTTACACACCTTATTCTTGACAGAACAAAGAGATAAAAAAATGCAGTGATGCTGCCCTTACTCCTTAGGTAACAAAAAGATCTGCCGCAATATCAAAGTAAGCCTCTCCACAACTTCCTCGATAGCAAACTCAACTCTTGAATACTCATCATCCACTTTATTATCTTCTTCCTCATCCAATTTCTCCGGCTCCACCAAATTAACCTACTTTATTTGTGGGCAATTATTGGAATGATGCCCAAATTTGTGGCATCTATAACAAATATCTCATGTGGCCCTAGCATACGGATTTACATTTTGAGGCGTGCTTTGGGTTTGACCTTTGTTTCCAAACCGGCCACTATTGTCAATATTGTTCATGTTAAGGTTGGTTGGGGTTTGTAATGGAGTATTCCCTTTGTCCAAAGGAACGAACGATGATGGTTCGATAGGTGGGAGGGACTTTTCTATAAGTGGTCGCTCACCTATCAGATTCCATCATCTCAACCTTCGTCGCCATGTTAATGGTCTCATGCAACGTCCAAATATTCTACAACCAATTCTATTTTGAAGAGCTACCTTTAAACCACGGTATACCTAGCTACTCTCTGATTTTCAAATTCTGACAATTTATTTCACACTACCAACCACATAAATTCATTGGTATAGTCCGATACTGTGCGACTGCCCTGCGTGCATCTTAAGTACATACGATACAAAATATGTTAGTAATCTGCAGACAGAAACTGACCAATTTCAAACGGAAGGCCACCGGCTTAACCATCTTGTCCTTCGATACATCCATAATTTCAAAAAACCGTTCAACCTCCATACACCAATCCAAAAAGTCCTCCATCCTTAGGTTACCAAAAAACGGGGGAATATATGCCTTAATTCGATAATCATTAAAGGAATTTCGATTGTGATGATTATGCGACAATGCTTCGAACTCCTTCTCTAACTTCAATTCACTTTCTTCTACTGCATGTCTCATATTATTTTCCTCCCCAAACTACTGGCTTAATGATATGTTAATTGTTATTTGTTTGTTGTTTATTTTGCCCATTGTTTCCAAAGCGCCACAGAAACAAATGATGAATCTCTTTGTTCCTAGTAGTAAGATCATCAAGCTGTCGATTTGTTTTGTCCAAATCTACCCTAATAATTGGTACGTCACCATTGCTTATGAATCAAAGATATAGAGACGGAAAAGCTGGCTTTGACACCACTTGACGTAGCATGAAATAAAAAATTCAAGCAAAAAACTTATGAACACAGTTTTGTAATCCTCCAAATATGAGAAATAAACTCATGAATATTTTATTAATGTAAGATAATTAAAAACAATGAGATAACCTTTTATTTATAAAGGTTTACATGAAAACCTAGTTTAATAAGATTAAAATTAAAATAGAATTCGAAATACGTTAAATGGCAAAAATAGCGCTACAACTTAAAAAATGGTTTTTGAATTCTAAACGAACTCGAATCGCCGAAATCCATCGTACGTTATGCAAAGAAATGTGTTTTACTTGTATCGTCGTCCTCTTTTGGGAATGGTATTATAGGCCTAAACTGGAATTCAGATATTCTCTGCACTATTATTTTTTCCTCATTTTGATCAAAGTCTTCTTCCGCCCATTCAAAAATATGTTCTACATCACTTTTAGATTGAAGAAAGTTTCTAAGCTATAGTCACAACTCTCGTTCTTACTGCCATGTATTTACCCATGTGTGTGTAATACCAATAGGTGTAGGCTTTTAGCATACCATGCATTTTATTAGATATTGTAGGCTTTATAAGTATACATATATTTTTTGCAAGCACACAAAATTTGTGTGTGATAAGATTTATCAATTACACAATTCGTTCCAACATATCCATTAATGTATCCTTACTTATATACTATGTTCATAATAACCTTTTGCACATGGAGATAAGCTTAAATTATTTTTATTTCCTATTTGGCATTCAATTTCATTTGAATACCATGGGACATATATAATTATACATTTTCCCATGATTGAAAATTGATTGACTAGAGATGATGTCCCTAACTTCATTCTCCAAATGGGCAGCAATGTATTAAGTTCTTTTTTATTAAGCTAAAAAATTTGAGGAAAATTGAAGTCAGTGATTAATCTTAACCACATACGACTGAGATCCATAACTTTTATCAGGATTTTAATCACACATTTCATTAACTTATATCAATATTTACTAAAATTTTGATTTTTCGAAAAATCAAACAGGGGCTAAATGTACGTCAATTGAGATGAGCTTGGCTCTCCAAAAACAAATTGAGCATGGGCTACAATTGTGGATCCCATCCGAGTTGAGCATAGCTTGGACTGGTCATGATTAGTTTTAATATAATTTTAAAAATTCTAAAAAATTTAAATAAATAGGTTTTTAGAATTTAGGGTATGTTTGATGGATATTATTGATGAAAGAATGTATTTTAAATAGTGATATGATAGAAAATATGTGATTAAAAAGTAAGGAAAAATTATTGATGTGATAGAAAATATTATTTTATTGAAGAATGTGTGATTAAAAATGAGTTTTGAAATAATGTATTTTAAGAATAATGTTTACCAAAATTCTTCTAAAGTTTTATTGACCTTATTTATAAAAGTATAAGAGTGGGCATATTTTATTTTGGGTGTGTTTGATGGATATTATTGAAGAAAGAATGTATTTTAAATAGTGATATGATAGAAAATATGTGATTAAAAAGTAAGAAAAAATTATTGATGTGATGAAAAATATTATTTTATTGAAGAATGTGTGATTGAAAATAAGTTTTGAAAGAATGTATTTTTAAAGAATGTGCGTCAAATATGACCATATTTTTTGTAAAGGACTTGAAACCATCAATATTTCGCGTAGAAGCTATTAAAAGTGTACACGAATAATTTATTTTGTGTAAATAAAAATAAAAATAAACATAAATGATGCTTACAAATTACAAAGACAGATGCCAAAAATCTTTAGCCATTGAATTTTCATTTTTATATTGTATCTAGTATTTTGCATCTAACTGGATTTTTAAATACATTAAAGTCTCCAAAATATCTTCTTTCAACTTTGATTGATAATTCGACACAGCTGTGCCATCAATACTAAATGTAGCACCTAATGCTATAATAGATATCCAAAATATTAGTAGATCACGTGTCATCATTTATAATATTGGACATTGCCAATTGATAAGTGTTTTTTTGCATACTTATTTAATACCTAAATGCACTTAAATATTGATTAAATGAGCAAATTTCTATTCATAATTATATAATTATTGCTTTTGTAGGTAAAAATACTTAAGGAAATAGAACAACAACAAAAAAAAAAGATGAGAAAATGACCAAAATCTTGGAAAATTGTGAATTTGGGGATCAAAATGCACAAGTGTAAAAAATTTAAAGACATTGGATGAAATTTTAGGAGGGCATGATTGAAATGAAGTCAAAATTTAAGGATCGGGTTGTACAATATCAAAGTTGAGGGACCAAACATGTAAATAGTGGAGGGTTAAGCTAGAAGACATGAAATGAGAAAAGACTTGTGGTCAAAAATTAATGACCGAATTGTATAAGATCAAAGTTGAGGGACCAATTATGTAAATAGTGGAGGGTTAAGCTAGAAGACATGAAAGGAGAAAAGACTTGTGCATGCGCACGGGTTTAGATAGTGTGCGTGGGAGGCTTAAAAACTAACCCGAGAGCAAAGCACAATGCACGTGGGTAGAGCTTTACGACTGGGGCCCTTTTGGCAAAATTTTCGAGATACGTTTTAGGGTTTTTATAAGTCAAATTCAGCCCCCTTTTCCTCATTATTATTCATCATCTAGTCTTTTTTTCTTGATTTTTTTTTTTATCATTTTCTTCTTTCATTTTCGTTTATTTTTCTCTTTTTTTTTTTTTTCATTTTTTTCTTGGTATTTTGGGGATACAAACCAAGAGTACAAGGAGAACACGTTTAAGGGTTTGGAGAAATATTTGGGGAATCCAAGACCAAGTTTCAAAAAATGGTTTTATCTATAAATTATTTATATTCTTAATTATTTTGTCATATTTGTAATGTAATGTTATAAATATTCTCATTTTTATCATTTATATAACATTGGTTAAGTATTTTTATTGAGATTTATAGTTGAAGTTAGACCTAATTTTAATTAATTTTAATCTTTACTCTTTAATGTTAAATTACTTACAGTTACGTGTTTTTACTATTGTTATCTAATGTATAGTTAATGCTACAAATAAATGGTCAAATGCAATAGTTGTGGATAAGTTACCTGCTTGGATCATGATAGAGCATACATATATACAATATAAATAATACAAGGGGTGGGGTGGGGTTGTAGACGTGGACTCAAGTTCACGATTTGTCCCAATTGGATTGGTAAAATAGAGAAATCTCAATGATTGCCCATTGTATTCTAATATTAAATTAATTTTCCGTTTCTGTTAAGGCGTGACCACCCCAAAATCAAATCTAATCCCATGAGCTTCTTACCTAATTCAAATCAAAATTACTGTAAATTGTCGGCCATTGACCACCGCTAATTTTGCCAATAATATCAATTTAATTGCTCGTTGATATTTGGTTTAAATGCTTATGAAATGTACAAATAAAAATTAAATATGATAACTTTAATTTTGACAAACACGCACGTGTTACCAGCACTAAATATATGATATATAGATTTGAGTAAATGACTTTTTTATCTCGATTGCCTTATGAATGACATCATCGTTGCCTTATTTATCATTTTTAACTTTTTTGACATTTTAATCCTGAGTAGGTGTAGTCTTCTTACGTACTCTTTATGATTTTGCTTGAAAACTTAAAATGTTCATCTTACTTACTCGTCATTCTCTTCTTTACTTTGCAACCTTTCCCTCTCCTTTAATTCATACTTCCCTTTCTCCTTCATTAGGCCTTGATCTTAGCCCATCTTTCGTGTCCCCCTCCCCCCTACAAACTCCCTAAACCCTCTTCAGTTCCTTGTTTTGTTCAACTACCTATGGTCCCTTTTTGTTTCCATTATTTTGAACCTTAAAACGAACAGGTTGGTTTAAAGAAGGACGGTCGAGATGAGAGTAGGCAAAGGTGAACAATAGAGGAGGAATGTAAATCGAGGAACAAGATACGTCAGAATGTACACTTATTGAAAACACGAGAATATCAATTGAAAAGAGCAATAAAGACTTTCTAAATATTCTCATGGAGGCAAAGAAAAAAAATTCTTCAAAAATATAAAATGTACATCATTTTTTAAGGAGCATAAAATAGTTGTAAGCTCGGTAACTATTTAAGACATCTACGCAGCTCGTTCTTGTCATGAACGTGATAATTAGTAAACTTTAGGATGCATTTCCTCTTTAAACTTTTTCAATTCAAAATACTAAATGTAAGCTTAAAATATTCGATTATTATGGTATAGATATTTACAAATAACTGATGATTGTATACCGATAAATGCGAGAAAGTATTATTTTAAATCATATAATGTTATATTTTCTTGTATACAAAATACGTGTATCTAATAATTATAGAACTTACACCTGTAGTGATTTCTTGAATGAAAAATGCATCGAGTTTTTGAATAGTAAAACACAACGAAGCATTATATTTTCAAGATTGAATTTCATATTCGAATAACTTTATTATTGCGGCTTACTCCTCAGTTGCTCATATTAGTAAATTTTTGGAGAGAAGCGAGTTTACAAACTACCGCTCAAACCATAAATCCGCCATCTAATGAGCTTTTTAAAAAGAAGCAAGTTTACGATGTACTGAACGAGCCACCAACACAATTTTAGAAAATAATAAAGCAGTAAGAAAAATTATTTTATATTCATTTCGTCAACCACATAAGTTGTGGTTTTCATTTCGCATTGACAGAAACAGACGTGTCTCTGTTTCTCTCTCTAAAAATAAATAAAATCAATTAAAATCTATGTATAATTTTCTCTCTCTGTGCATCGTTCCATCGCAGCATCATAATTCATCATTATCTGCATCATCGTTTATGTCAAATAATTTTTATTTTTAAAATCAGTACCTCAAAATCTCTTGCCATTTCCATTTTCCAGTTCTTTCCATTGCCATTCGTATGTAGAACATTTTTTAGTCATACCATTTTTTGTCAAAATTATTGAGTGTAATCTTTGTTTTGATAGAAAAGAAGCTTCTTAATTTAGTAATATAGATATTTCAATTGCGATTTGGGAGAAAAATAAAATCTTGAGGGTTTTTGATTTTTAATATTTAATTTTTTGAGAGAATGCTAAATTCAAAGACGATGTGTGGTGATGATGGGGTTTAGGAAATGGGAACAAATGTGAAAAAAATTTGTATTCAAATTAGATGCTGGAGTGATTGAATCCCGAGCCAAGGCTCGGGAAAGGCAAACAACTATGGCGGATGCTTTGGAAAATGTACAACTACAACCTGTTTCTCCTCCTCCTATTTCGCCGCCACCGGATGGATTTATGCAAAAATTCCGACTCTATGCAACACAATCGGTATTAACTTTTTTGCCATTTCTTGTTTCTTAAAGTTCAAATGTGTCAGCACGCTTTGTTTGGATTCTTGTACTAATTTGGATTACAAAATCTCCTGTTTTAAGGCTGTATAGATTAATTTGTGCTGAAATTTAATGCTAATGCTGATTATGCTTAAATTCTTGCTATCACTTTCTTTATTAATTGGCAGCAATTTTGTAAATGTTGCCCTTTTAAGTTAATTCTGGATTATTTGGGTTTTGATATGTATGTATATCCCACGAAATAAACTATGATCAACTGCATGATGGCTAGATTTTGACAATTTATTAGAAGATATATGAGGTTAAACGTGTGAGTGTTGGCTTTCAAACGTTTGTCTTACTCAACTGCCGTCTGCTGGAGCTTAGTTTAATAAGTAAAAAATATGTCATATCTTCCATATGCTTGGAATTCTTTGAATGTTACTTTAGGAGTTTCAGCATTAATGATGCCCTTATGCACTTTGGAACATGTGATGCATTCACTCTTCATGATGGAATGTCCTATTCTTACCCGAACTTTACAATCAAATGAATCATTCAATCCCCTACTTCTGGGACATGTGTTAGGTAGGCCCAGGGATCACTCATTCTTTTGATTTATTGGTCGATTCGGCTGGCATCTCCTGCATATCTGTGAGGCCCTTTATACACGTTTGCTGCTAGAAGTCCCTAGAGTCGAAGCTCTCGTGTTCTCATTGGCTTTTATATCTGTGATTGTCACCTTTCACCGCAAAAGAATTGGGGTATACATCTAATAATTATGGAGAAACAATTGGATCGTATCTTCTTATACACTACGTAAAATTTTAGTCTGTGCATGCATATAGACATATCTTACATCGACAACCTTCTCTGTGTTATTTAACAGTTTTCACAATTTGTTGATTGCAGAAATTCTAAGAAAGTGTTAAAAATTGATAGGACAGAACCCACTGATCTTAACGTTCGTGAAGATTCTACCACATACACAGAAAGGGAATGCTCTGACCTATTGAGAAGGATACACGAAGGAAACAGGGTTACAGGAGGACTTAAGTTTGTTACTTCTTGTTATGGCATTGTTGGTACGTAGAAATTGAGGGTCACTTTTTTACCGTCCATAAGGTGGGCTGCTAATCTTGCTTCTGTTTTTGTTACCCTCTTTTCCAGGATTCATTAAATTTCTGGGGCCATATTACATACTACTTATTACAAAAAGAAGGAAGATCGGTTCAATCTGCGGTCACAATGTCTATGCTATCTCTAAAAGTGAGATAATCCCCCTCCAGAATTCTGTAGTTACATCCAGCACGGTTAATTACAAGAATGAGAACAGGTTGTTCCCTTTCTCTTAATTCAGTCTCTTTCAGAATGAAGTTGCTTTATTCTTTAAGTTCTCAAATATCATCTTTTAGTCCCTGTTCTTCCACATAGGGTTCCATAAAGTTATAGAGTAGAATAAAATGCTAGACTCAGCAAAGTTCAGCTGAGATTCTCAGTCTGACCATTTATTTTCCTCTACATCCCATCTTCCTTAAATTTTGATTTTCTATAATGAGCAATATATACCAGAGCTAAAAATGAATATGGTTGTGTTATACCTTAAACTGTTAATTTTCTTTGCAGCATATTTTCTTTACTAATGACTACTTTTCCATTTTAATTGTTGTATAGATACAAGAAGCTCTTGTGCATGGTGGATCTGACAAAGGACTTCTATTTTAGTTACTCCTACCGCGTTATGAGGAGTCTCCAGAAGAACATGTGTGATAATGAATCCGGGCAAGTCCTATATGAAACCATGTTTGTGTGGAATGAGTTTCTCACTCGTGGAATACACAATATCCTTCAGAATACTATTTGGACGGTTGCATTAGTCTATGGATTTTTTAAGCAGGTAAGGTTCCTTAGCTGCTTAAATGACTTGTTTCTTCAAAAAATTTCTTTGCCCAAGTTATCTGGTGTGATTTATTGATACTAGTCTTTGACTTTGATTATTCTAAATATTAGTATTTATATATTGCTGGCTATGCACTTGTATTGTATCTTGTAGCAAGCATTTAAATTTGATGGCTTGTTGATTTCTTTATGCTTGGGAATCTAGGCTACACTTTCTATATCAGGACATGATTTCAAGCTGACTTTAATTGCCAGGCGTTCACGGCACTATGCTGGTACCAGGTCAGTATGCAAACCGTAATTTGATGAACATCTAGATTTATGTTATCTGTTAATATCTCAAATTGAAGTTTCATTCTTTTTCCAAAGTATTATAACATTATACATTGACTCTTATCTATAAAACAGCGTTGGAGAATCCAAAGCCCTCCAATTGGGTTTAGGTGGTAGTCTACAAACCCTGCCTAGACTTACTTTGATGGTGTTTCTCGCAAAAAATAAATAAATAAATAAAAACCTTGCCCATATGCTACTTTCATCTCTCTGTGATATCCAGATGGGAACTTATCTATGTAACAGGCTTAGAAAGGGAATTCATCCATGCATATATATTATGTATATATAACTTTTATTTTGAAATGACCCATTCCAATTGAACAAAAGAAAAATGGAAAGCTGTAAATGAAAGCCTTACCTGAAAACTGATCCACTCAAACTAGGCTGTGCAAATTGAAATGGAGGGGATTCCTGATTTCTAGTTGTCTGTTTTCTGTATCCAGTGATGATGTAATGCATTGGACCTAAATGATTGTTTATAGAGTATTTATCTACGTCACAGGTAATTCTCACCGTCTAGTCAGCGATTCTTATTGTGGTAAGAACCTTTAAATTTACAGTAAGAATTGATTCCATGGAATTCAGCAAGTGAGTTGTTTCTTAACATAATAAGAGGAGATGGTCCAAATGTTCCTTTGGATCACTCCTTTGATTTGGAAATTCTAAGGTTTGCTTAGGCTTAATAAATGAAAAGCATGAATTTTTGGATATGCTAACATCAGGGACGCATGTTTGAGGATCGTCTTAGGACTTTTAGCAACACGTGGTTTAGTTACCACAAGTTTTACGGGGACATGATCACTCAACTCTCAGTCAATTTTCATTAAAAGGTTAGGGCTGAGAAGAAAGCTTAGAATTCGATTGGAACATTTCCTTCGAGGGCACTCATAACTAAAGTACTGGCTCTAATGTTAGAAATTCAATTAATGTTTGGTGTTTTAAATGCGATTAAGATGCATTATTAGATTTCTAACTAACCTTGGAAAAAATTGAAGCGGTAAAGCTAAACCCAAATTCTCTCTAATTTGAAAATACAATGCTACAGGCACTTCTTATCCATAGGATTTAAACTTTAAAAAGGGAAAAAAATTCAGATTAATAACCATTACTATGTTATTTGAGCTCTTGCCCCTTGTAATCTTGAAATCGAGGAGTTAGGATTAAAAAACTGCTTGTGACATGGGCTTCTTGGCAAGTGGGTGCATATTAATTAAGGCGATGGAAGATTGAATAGGGATTTGTTCCTATCAGGGGTTTGGCCCCTCTTGGAGAGGACACTCAATCACTTGATTTATATTTTTGGGACCCTACCCTTAAGAAGGAAGCATGCACTATCTAGTTAGGTGATGGAGCAGAAGTATGAAGAGAGGGGAGGGAGATCCTTGTCTTCAATTCACACCCTAGAATCCAATTGGAAACTTTTAATCTAGAAGGAAAACTCAATTCTATTATATAAAGATGATTTGGATGGTTAAATTGCGCATGCAATAAGATTTTGCATGGAAGAAAATTCACCAAAAACTTTTAGGACTACTACAGTTCATAGGACTTAAATCCCTTTCCAGTGAAATCTTTCTAAAGAAAAAAAGCCTAGAGAACTTAAATTCGAAAAATTAAAAAAGGAGTCAAAAAATATAAAATACTTACAATAGACAATTATTTGGCCTACATCAATCTATATCATTTGCAAAGATGGGTGATTTGCTGGTCTTGACATTCCACCTTTGAATGCCTCTTGTATATATTTTGGTTCTTATGGCTTGCGAAGAATAATGCGAAGCAAAGTGAGATACGCATGGAGCCTAGACGGATCATTTGGAGAGCCTATCATATGATTTCATTTCTTCATATTGGTTGCTTATTTCGGCTTATTCATTGCCGTGGAGACTTAGACTATTGCTTCATTTTTTGGTGTTTCTTTGATTCTTCCTCTCCCAAAACGCCGTATATTGATTTTTGGCGTACTCTAATGATGGGATCTCACAAAATCAACATTGAAAGATGCTTCAACGATGAATTTGCTAGTAGTGAGGGCATTGTTTGTGACCAAGATGGACATTGCATTAGGGTCTTCTCGTCATTATATGGAGATGACCTTATCTTGGACGCTAAGTTACGGGCTATCTCGATTGGGATTTTGCTTGCTTGCTTGATTACTCGGATTGTTAGATATTTGGGTGGAGATTGACTCATATGTAACCTATCACTACATCACTAGAGGTAAAGGACCATGAGTGATTCAGATCATTCTCAAACAAATCAAACTTCTTCTCTCATTTGATCGTGATACTATTTTCACACTTACCGTGAGGGGAACCAGGTTGCGTATTTACTTGCATCTGAGGGTTGGAATCAACGCTATTATCAGGAGGACGAAAGCCTGTTTCTTACTTACTATTTTTGTATTGGAAGTACTTCTCTTATTACTTTCCTTCATTTGTTCATTTCTTCGTCTTCGGGAGGTCATATTTTTGTCCCCGATCCCCTAGTTATTTCGTGAGTTTGATTTTATATATACGGTTGGAGAATCCAAACCCCCATTAGCCTTCCCTAGTTGGTGGTACCTGAAAACACACTAAAGTTGTGTTGGTGTTTTTCTTAAAATAAAAAAAAATAAAAATTAGCTGCCAGGCTTGCTCAAGTAGGAGGGATAGGCGGACAGCTGCATATTGTTCGTGGTTCTTCAATTGAACCTCCGCCTACTTTTCCTTAAAAAAAAAAAGAAATTGTAATTCCTAACTTGGTATACTTTTATAAACTCTTCATATGTATAGCCTAAAAATATATAGACATACATGCACTAATTCATGGGTTAGAAGTGTAGAGATACATTGAAGCATAGTAATTTGGAGAATTGCTGCTGTAAGTACAGATTATCATTGTTATTTTCTTCACTTTTATGTTGCGACATGAACCTCATGTGTTGTTTTTGTCCCATCATTGGATGCTTTCTGCTGATCTTTCTTCTCCCCTTTCTCTCTGTTGCACATATGATTCTTGAGATTTTTTCCTACATTGTAGATATCTAAAACGAGGGATCAATGAGAAGGGCAGAGTTGCAAATGATGTTGAGACTGAGCAGATTGTATTTGAGGATGTTCCAGAAGGGTTCCCTATGCAGATTAGTTCTGTTGTCCAAAATCGTGGGTCGATCCCACTATTCTGGTCACAGGAAACTTCACGTCTAAATCTTAAGCCTGATATTATATGTACGTTATAGCAATTCCGATTCCTTTCTTATTTTGTGGCTAAAGAATGCTAATCTAATTTTCATTTCTGTACTTCGTAACTGATGTTTATTGTCCAGTGTCAAAGAGGGACCAGAATTATGAGGCTACCAGACTTCATTTTGAAAATCTTGTCAAGCGATATGGGAACCCTATTATCATTTTAAATTTGATTAAGGTGAGAGGGATTTTATCTTTACTTTTGTACTCGAATTCGTCAACTCCATATCTGTTATTGTTGAATTTATTGAAGTGTATAATATATAGGCACTAAATTTTGTTATCAACAGACAAATGAAAAGAAGCCTCGAGAATCCATTCTTCGTACAGAGTTTGCTTATGCGATTGAAGCTATTAATAAAGATCTCTCAGAGGAGAATCGTCTTAAATTCCTCCACTGGGATCTGCACAAACATTCTCGGAGGTATCTAATGTTTTATCCTTTAAGACGTGCTGCTTTTGTTGAAGGCCTGACTAGTCTTTATTTTAACTATTTTCCTCAGTAAAGCTACAAATGTTCTTCTTCTCTTGGGAAAGGTGGCTGCATATGCATTAACTCTTACAGGTTTCTTCTATTGTCAAGTAACACCTGCCTTGCAATCAGAGGGATGTATGGGATGGCCTTCTTTTGAGTGAGTTTGTTCACGACAATCCTTTTTTTTTTTTTTTAAGTGCATTAAAATTATTGTACTTGGCATTTTCAACTTATTATATACAAGTTTATGTTCTTACTTTACTGGGTGGTCATCCCTCATTATGTTAGTATATTGTTTAAGATATAAAATATGAATAAATACCTCTCCCTTCTCTAACAGCTTAAGTTTTTAGATGAGTTGATTCAATATGGCGCTAGAACTGACAAGGTTTCAAAGTTCAATTCTTAGTGCCACCCCTAGTGGGAAAATTTCATGTTCAAGTCTAAAGCGAAAAAATGAATCCATCATTCCCATAAGGCAGATATAAAATATGAACAAAATAAATTCCTTCATCTCTAATGGGCTTAAGTTTTTAGGTGGGACATTAGTCTTAAGACCATTTTAAGACCTAAAGAAAACTTATAACAAACGTAGTGCTAGGATCTTTATTGGAGTATTTTTAGCACTTCAACATCATGTCTAAACTAGAGTTAGGACAACCGGCGGATATCATTGGTTGTTCCTACCTCTGGGATTTGATACAATCGACTTGCTAGTAAAAACATGGCTTCTCTATATCATGATGAATGTTCTCACTCTTTTTCTGCTTGTTTCATATTTGTTTTTTGAAATTCCCCGAAAGTTATAGTCACTTAACTCCTAATTACCCTTCACCACGAGAAGTCAACTTTTGATCTTTTCCAAATGAGAAAGAAAATTCTTTTTGTATGGATTATACTTGATTATTTGATTCATAGAGGACTTACTGAAATGTGTGGATACATTTATTTTGTTGTTAGTAATTGCTCAATAAATTGCCAGTGTATCCTTTTTTTCCCATTATGTTACTGTGCAAATTCATAATGATATAAAGGAAGTTCACAATTGTTTTATGCACAGTAATATCGCTGCTCCTGATATGTCCACCACAAGATATTGCAATAGCAAATGCGAGAAACATCTCTATGATGAGAATGAGGATTCTGATAACGCAGAGAGAAAACCTAGAAGAGGCAATACTATTTCTAATGGCAATTCTGCTGTCAAACCTCCAATGTTCCAAAATGGAGTGCTCAGGACAAACTGCATAGACTGTTTGGATCGCACTAATGTGGCACAATATGCATATGGCTTGGCTGCTTTGGGACATCAGTTGCATGCGCTTGGAGTAACAACCTCCGCCAAGATAGACCTTGATGATCCTTTGGCTGATGAATTGATGGCTTTTTACGAGAGAATGGGTGATACCCTTGCACATCAGTATGGTGGTTCGGCTGCTCACAACAAGGTGAGCTAGCTAATGTGTAATCGCCTCTAATATTGGGTAGACTGACTGGATTTATTATTACATCATTTCCTAGCTAACAGGCATATTTAGGAATAGTTTGACGTAAAATCAGAAGCTATTTTCTTGTGAATTGAAATATCCGATTGCAAATGTTCTTATGGTCTTATATTCAATTCTTATATTACTTCTGTAAAGCATTGGTATTAGTTATTAACTGTAAAATCATGTTGATTTGATTTCACTACCTACCAATACTGTTTCATGTGATATTGAGTGGTCAGCTGTAGCATGTTTCTGCTTTATTGATATTTATTTTATGTATTTGTTATAATTTTGTGTCAAAACAACCTTGTAAAGCCACTGCACACCTCCTTTATCAACCGTTATTAGGGTTTGTCTTCAGTCTGATCCTTTTTGTGGCTTTCACTGTAAGCATTTTTCATTCGGAAGGGGGGGGGGGATTCCTAGGTAAATATACAATTGATTATCCATTCAAATAACCATTTTATTTCAGTTATTACTAGCATGTGTTTTGGTTGACATTTTGAAATTTAATTTATTATAGATTTTCTCTGCGAGAAGGGGTCAGTGGAAAGCTGCAACCCAGTCCCAGGAATTTTTTAGAACTCTACAGAGATATTATAGCAATGCTTACATGGATATGGAGAAGCAAAATGCCATCAATGTGTAAGTTGGTAGTGGTTCTGGTCTTACACATGCTTCTTGAAATTTTTTATATGGTTATAGGTGATACGGGTAGTGAAGATGAACTTAGGAAACATTATAAGAACATTTTCTCTGTCTGCCAGGTACTTTATCCCGTTCTCGACATGCTTCAATAGCATTGATATCTCTTCCTTTTCCAAGATTTTTGTTACTTTTTTTTTTACTACTTCCAGTATAGTTTTCGAGGTGATGGAATGATCACTTAAACTAACAGTTCAGTTGATAATATTTGAGCAGGTTTTTGGGGCATTTTCAACCTCAACGAGGTAAAGCTCATGTATGGGAGCTGGATTCTGACCAGCATTCCAACGTGGGAAGGAATGGACAGTCAAATAATGATGAAAATGGAAGGTAAGGTGGTATTGAGTTATATGTTGTAACACTTCTTTTTATCATATGGGGAATTAACCTAGTTGTTCATGGATGCTTTTGTACCTTGATCTTCCTTCTTGTCTTTCAACGTTTAGTTTTTTTGATGGAATAAAAATTTATATAGGATCCTTAGCTATATTCACATCAGACTGAGATTGGATTACTATTAATCATCCGAGATGCACTTTTCACATTGTTGTTGTGGGAAAATTTGAATGCTATTTTTTTTTTAACTGCTGCATGATATTAATGTGATTGTGCACCTCTGTAAGTTCTGGTAAATTTTGCTCTCTTGTTTTCTATATTTAGGTCATTATATAAAAGGTCATGGTCAGATGGGAACATTCTTCATGAAAGTCACTCGCCCATGTCCACCTCGAACATCAATAAGGGTTTTCCAAGTTCTGACTTTTCTAGCAAGTTGAAAGGAGGAAGCAAAATGCTTTCTGAATCATCACCAGAAATATCAACTTGCGAAAGTGATTTAACATATTCTAGGTGCTTTACTTTCCAGCTTCTGTATATTCAATTTTACTTTTACGAGGCTGAACTGCTACTTTATATTATTGCATGTGGTGCATCAATACTTATAGCTCTTTTCTTTGGTTGGAGGGATTGTACAAAAATGAGACAGATGATTTTTCTCTAAAAGACACCTATTTCCTTTCCGTCGTTTGGCATTAAATGGTAGCCAGATGGATTATAAATGTACCTTTTCTCCGCCAAATTTCCTTCGATATTCTCCTCCACCTGCCTTCTCCACCACACTGATCAAACCGAAAGCTGACTTCAGAGTTTTCTTCACACTTTTGCCCAATTGGGATACACAATTTATGCCTATTCGATGTTTATTAGGCTGTGAGCCCAATCAAAATCTTGATCATATCTGTCCAGTTTGTTGATTTTAACCTAGGATTGTAGACATGATTTTTTCTGATTATGTTTAGAGTTTGAAGATGAAGAGATGTTAATTGTTAGTTTTGCTTTATGCTTGAGAGTGATATTTAACTCTTACATTGACCATCATTTAATGTGATTCGGTCAAAGAACGTTCATAATTCTAAGGCCACATAAATTCTGGTGGGTGCATTTATATTGACTAGATCGTTTTTAATATCATCTCAATTCTTTGATATAAACTCAACTCCACTGTCCGATTTATCAAATAATCATAGCTGGCTCTTTCTTTGTTTTAATGGGAGATGAGCATTTTTATTAAGAAATGTGAGATGACGAGTCTTGTGAGAGCATGATTTTCAAACATTCTCTCTGTCAAATAGTTGAAGGTTTTGAACCTGTTCCACTGCTTGTATACCTTGTTTACTGGAAACTGGTCTATTTTATTCCATTTGTAACTTCATTATCCTTGCGCTTTCTGTATAATATGTGTGTAAAGTAGAAGCAGAGGTGAAATTCTCGCCTTTAAATTAGCAGGTTAGACAATGAATGATGATCATTTTAAGGAAAAATATTGTTACTTTATTGGGTAAGAACTTAATATTGGCTGTTGAAATGGATCATCTTAATCTGAAATATTAGATTGATTTTGTTTCTTCTACCGGTTCATTAATTTCTAGTATTTTCTAATTTTGATATATGAAGGAACAACTTCAGAAAAAAGTCCACTATCTATCTATCATATGTATTTATTGCATATTGTATGTGCAATTATTCTGCCTAAAGGATTTGTGCATGAATTCATTTGAAAAAGGAGTCCATTTAAGAAAAATGAATTTCTCTGGCTCATCTTCCTCCTTTTTTTTTTTTTTTTAATTGTGTGTGTGTTTGTAGATATGCTCCTTCAATGCCTGCTAGAGTACTTTTTGCGGAAATGCAAAAAGACAGATGCCTCGAACATGAGCATGGGGACGTGATCGACAGCTCAAACTTTGTTGACTTAGATTGGCTTTCTTCTTCTGGAAATTCATGTGAGGATGAATTGTTGGAAAGGTAGTTCTTCTACTGATATTTATTTGATTTTATTAAGTGTAACTACTCAACGGAGTTAAAACCATAGTGCTAAAAGGATTCTTGTTTGTTGTAATTGAAGGAGTTCCTAATTTTCAATCAACTTATCCCATGCTTATCTAGGGTCGGTTGCCAAGAAAATCAAGAATGTAATTTTGTTGCCTGTGATTTATCTTTCCTGAGCTTTCTAGTAAATCTTGTCTCATTGCTAATCTTTACATGTCTGTTTCAGCCATATTTTTTCGTTGAGGTCTCATTTGTATATCTTACCTCTGTCACTCATCTTTCATTAGTAATTTGTTCCTCTTACGCTTCTTACTTTTAAATCTAGTGATGTGTAATTGCTTAACCTAGATAGAAAGCACGAGTTTTCTCATTTCACATTCCTTGAACTTTTATAAATACTAAGGTCCTTTCCGAATGCACCAAAGGTTTGCGTAATTGTTTCTGTGAATTGTTAACCTTGGCTAATGAAGATGTTAGTGATTTGATAGTATCTCTTGGCTCTTTTAATTACTTATCATTAAATGTGTTCCAATTGGAATCTTTTGCTGGATGGCAGATGCATAATTATTTTGTGCTTAACTGCGATACAATGTTAATTAGGTGAACCCGACTAGGACTTAAAACTCAGCTTGATCATCACCTTCCGATGGAATCGGGAATTGATTCTCCTTCTTGTCTCTTATACCAATCAATATTAAGTCATGCTCGATAGTATAATAACCTATGATGCTCGGACTTGGGTACGGGTACGTTTTTAAGTGTCGGATTTTTTATTTTTTAAAATATAGGATACCGGAACGTGACTAAAAAGAGTCCAAATTTTAAACACGAGTACGTCTCTCAAACTTCAATTTTTTTTACTAACCTAAAATATCATTTTAAATAAACTAAAATCAATTCTTTACAAAGAAGGAAATGAGAGACTTGATTGCAATTGTGGAACGCTAAGTAGCACTATATGGAACTCATTTTCATTTTATATAAAGAAAATCCTAAACCATTGATACAGAAAGGGAAAGAAGGAAAAAAAGAAGAGAATGGAAAGAAAAAAGGGGAAACCTAGCGCTATTGTGTTTACACAGAGCATAAACGGGAAAGAAAAAAGAAAAAGAAAGAAGCAAAAATGCGAAGTGTCCTGTTGAAATTTGGAGGATCCGACATATATTCCATACCCGTGTCGTGTCGTATCAACACGGATGCTTCGTTCATTTCGAAGAGTCCGAGCATCAGAGATAATTACTTCTTTTCTTATCTAATATTGTCAAGTACCTCTCTAATCCAACTTACCTTAATGTATAAGGCTCTACCTTGAGATATCTTTATTTAGTTTTTCCTTGTTGGATTTAAACACTTACCGTCGTTAAATAAGAGCAAAAACTCTTCTAGTATTAGTAATAATTCATACTTCAACATTGACTAGTGGGTCTTGCTTTATTTATTACATGGCCATTCTGGCCTTCAATTCAGATGATGGTGGTAATATGCTATTACATATTTTGAAGATATTCTAACTACCTGTTCCTTTTGATGTAACTAACTCTTGGGTTGCGTAAGAACCTAAATACCTTTTCTGAAACTTTTTTTTGGGTTGTCTAGCCCGGGGGTGGGTTGGAGGAGTTGGAGAATGAGGATGGGTTAGTTGGAGTTTCAAGGAAGCTAAAGTTCTCTACTTTTTCTTCATTGGTTAGGTCAATGCTCACAGCCTCTCCAATTGCGATACTTTCATCAGAAAATATCGCCAATGAAATTACAGGCGATGCAACCCCATCTACCAGTGAATGCGGATCTAGCACAAGGGTAAGTATCTTTTTTCCATCATTCTATAGCAATTCTCCCACTATAAATTGTAATGCTTACGCAGTCCATGCAGAAGTTATATTGTGAAATGGTAAATATGATAGTCATACCTGTCAGTATTAAGTTCTATTCTCCTAATGCACCATTCAGATAATTCCATTAGTTTTATTAAACTGCTAGAAATTTAGTAAATGTATAAGCAAATAAAATTCTGATAGAGATTGGAACATCCATCTATGAGAGCTTAGACATGGGCCTGTTGTGATTTCTTATACCTGCACGTGCTTATTTATTTTGCATGTTTCTCATATAATATTTATTATCTGCTTACTGTAAATAATATTTTGTATCAAACATTCTGATTTTAGTTTGTCAAGTATCTCAAAGTCGAATGTTAATCTTTTGCTTGCGATTTCCATCTCTCTCTATCTGGCTAACTCTACCAAGTCCACCTTCTTGATTGACCTCTGCATGTGCTATCAATTTGCAATTTTATACATCTAGGATCCCTTATTATGAATCACGGTTAACCTACAACTGAAATTATGAGAGCATACGGGTACAAAAAGCAGATTTGTGCAATATTCTGTTGTAAAGTTTTCACGTCTATTTTCTCAAATGATAGACAATGTCGCCATCTTCCTATTTCTTTATAACCTCGCCAACAATTTAAATGCATTTGTAGCTTGCGCTTGAGATTATGGCACAATATATCTTGTGCTAACAAATAACAAAGTGTCGTGCTACTATAGAAACTAAAGTTGTACTTCTTTTCTTTCTCAAAATCATTTTTCATAATCATATTACGAGTCCTACAATATACTTTCAGGGAAGGTCAACTGGAAATGATTTGCTGCATGATGAAGGCCATAACTATGAGGTCCTCGAGGAATATTCTGATAGTTTTGTGCATTGGGTGAATTATGGAGAGACTCTTTATCATTGAGGTTATGTTTCAATTCCTCGCACAGCATTTCATCTCAAGATATTCTTATGGCACCCATCCAGAGAGGGTGGATGCTTGTGTTATGGAGAAATTATGGACAAGGAGAAACAAAATATGATGTACCATCAATCTTTTTGTTTGTTATTTTCTAAGGAGAGCCGTACTCTTGCCCTGCAATGTGATTTTTTCGATCTCAAAAACCTCGGTCAGAGCTTGATTTGCTAGCATGAAGGAGTAAAAGCCAACATGTTTTAACATTCTTTCTGGAGATCTTTTTATTTATTTTTTATTTTCTGTATTATTTTCCTTGTCATCAATTGATGGATCCTAGGTACCCGTTTTGTAAATATGTGTATGAATTAATCTCCGGGAGCTCCAATCTTTGTAGTGATAGGCCATTGATTCTTTACATCCATGGTGTAGTTTTAACTTTGTTATTAACAATTAAAATTGCCAATAAGATCTTAAACATAATTTTGATGTTCTCTGGCTGGAAAGTTTAACCCATATTAAGGATTTCGACCTTCTCTCTATTTGGTATGTGAGTTAGCTTAAAGATCCACCAATGGATTGCAAACGAGGTGGGTATACAAGTTTTGTTCTGTTGGAGATAATTCTCCTTTCGCTCAAATAGCCGCTTGAGCTAAGTTCGTTCATGAAGCATGTTTAGTATATTGGATTATATATGGATTTTTTTTTTCTTTTTTTGGGTGGGAATCTTCAGCCATGTCTTGGGTTCATGTCTCGGGTTTGAGCAAATTACAATGATTTGTCCCACCTACGGATTAGTGGACATTTCACACATCTGCAAACAGTAACTCAGCCCTCAGCCACACTCATCCCTCAGCTGGTGGCGTAACCACCAAGATTAGATATGCTTATGAAAGATGACATCTTGGGAAAATGAACAGCAACCACACTCGCCAGCCACCATCGAGAATCCTTGTTCTCTCGATGCTCCTCCGGAAATGTAATAGGTGAAATAAATGAAGAAACTGAGGTGGTTTAGGGCAATTTCAGGATGAACTTTGACCTTTCAAATGAAGAGCCAAGCCACGGGAAACCAAAAGATGTAAGAAAAGAGGATGAAAAAGTGAGTAATAAAACAAGATTGCAGATGCCTTTGGAGCTCAAGCGCAAACCTCTTGCTACTCACTTACCAGAAGGGCAATTCCCTGCAGAATATAGCTTGGTGCGCGCCAACCCTGCGATACTCGAGCACGACTTTTCGAAGCTCATATGTCTTTACTGCTGTGCGCCTAAACTCTAATTTTGGTAGGTTATTATGGTATTTTTGTCAACTTTAACACGGTTTTGGACCGTAAATTATGCATATGTATAGTAGAACTCTTGTGCTACATGGGAAGGCAATTCTTGGAAGCAAAAATACAAACTTCTCTCTTAAGACATTCATCAAAATCGGGCGCTTTAGGCTCAAAGCAAAAAGGAAGAAGATAATAATTGAAGATTGTTTGAAGAGATTGACGAGTCTAAAATTTATTTTCTATTTTCCATCCATCATCTACATTCTTGACGTCATTCTAGTTAAGTTTCTTATAGCTAGTATGGCAATGTCACCTGGTTTTGAAGCTTTAATTCAATAATTCCGGACTCTTTAAGTTCGGTTGTTTTTTATTATTTGTTATTGTTTTAGTCACTAGCCAATTATTTTACGTTTGTTTGAGAGCTGTATGCTCTTCTAAAATGTAACATAGATTCTTATAAAAGATACCATTATGGTCTATGCAATTCCTATTTCCTATATGATGCTTAGCTATGGTAAATGCTTTATTTTGTTCACAACTCTCATAGAGATATATGGAATTCATACATAATAATATGTTTGACTATATTCAAGATAGATATCGCATAATTTAGGGACGTGGATCGATCGTCAACATAATTGAATATTGTCAATTACTTGATTATACGAATTAAGGTAGAAAAACTGGTGGAGTCAGAGTCCTAGTCTCTTATCATATTCAAATACTCTCTTAAGTCTTCGTAGTTATAGATTTAATTGTTAAGTAGTCTTTAGTTAAAAACCAAAGTCAGACAATTCTTGCCTTTTAATTTGCTTTAATTAGAGATAAAATAATGTTATCTAGCCACACTGGTGCTCCAATACTAATTTATGTGGCGTTAAGTGATAGGCTCAGTGAAAGATTTGATTACGCGATTCATTTAATTATACTTCTCATTTAGTACCACATTAGTGCTATCTAGACTGATGTTTTAACACCATGATGCTAGATTACATTAGATAAGAGTATGTAAAATTAATTATAGGTACACTATACAATCCCAGTGGGATTGACACTAGACTCGAATTGATTTATTACTACTTTTCTTTGACAACATGCACTAGCAGTTTAAGCGAACTTAGCCCCTTACCAACTTTTTGGTTTTGAGGTCTACCTACTCGATCAAGAGATTTATGCTTCTCAAGACTGAGTTCATGCTCACTATGGGCAGGAGATTAGTCATGTTATGCTTCTACCAATTTTTCGCATTTGGAGGGTTGCCTGCTCAATCGAGATTTATGCTAGCTAGTACATGGTTTCGAGGTCCACTACACATTTGAGAAATTTGTGCCCCTTACCAACTCTTTGGTTTTTTTACATGTACCTACTCAATCAAGAAACTCCTGCCCTTGTCAATTTATGATTTGAAAGTCTACCTACTCATATGGGAGACTAGTTTGTTGGCCTTTCGAGGTTTTAATTCTTCTCATCACCTTTATTGTTCATTGATTTTTATATTAAGCAAAAGAACTTGTTGAAAAATCTCTATCGGGTCAGTAGTTGACATTATATGGAAAATGAAATAAAAGAAACTACATGACAACTAAGATTATTTATTAGCAGCTAACCTAGTTCTTGATTGGCAGCATTTTTGGAACTTGATTCTTGGTTAATTGACCAAAACCGGCTTATAAGAGAGGATTTCTGTGTTCACTTCAGTTTTTCCCTTCCCATTGTTGGCCTTTACAAACTTCGACAAGTATCCATATACGGTAGTCGATCTCTCCTCCGTCAACTGCTGACAATCCCTTGTGTCACAGTCGTGATCTTTGTGAAAGTATCAGTAATTTCCCCAAGTCTCTCTTGTGGGAGGTCCATTTATTCTCTTTGGTCGCTCAATTTCCAGCGTCTCTCGGATTTCTATTAAAATTTTGTTGGAAACTGATTTAAAACACGAAAAAAATTGGTTAAGAATCGAAAACCAAGCA
>CAIGRP010050555.1:0-10919 GCA_903798385.1 Fraxinus cuspidata
AAAAATCCATTCGTCACAACCAAATAATCCATTCCAAAACCATTTTAACAAACAGTCAAGAATTAGGGTTATTGAGAAATGGCTTTCAATAGTAAAACATCAATTGCCCTCTTTCTATTCCTAAATCTTCTCTTCTTCACTCTTGCTAGTGCACGTGGCACTTGCCCTGGTCCTAAACCAAGGCCAAACCCAAACCCAAATCCAAGCCCAAGCCCCGGTAAGGCCACTTGCCCTAGGGATGCCTTAAAACTGGGGGTATGTGCTAATCTTCTTGGTGGATTGATCGGTGTTACAATTGGGACACCTCCAAAAACCCCATGCTGCACCCTTATCGAAGGCCTTGCTGACCTCGAGGCTGCGGTTTGCCTTTGCACTGCCATTAAAGCCAATGTTTTGGGCATTAACCTTAATGTTCCTCTCTCCCTTAGCTTGCTTCTTAATGTCTGCTCCAAGAAGGTCCCATCAGGTTTCATATGTGCCTAATTAACAAACTTCTTTTGGCTCTTATTTTCTCGGACATCTGAATTTGAACTTTAAGATAATTGCATTCTTGTGCTTGGTAACTTCAGGTACCCTTTTTAGCAAGAAAGAAAAGAAAATGTTGTTCGCATGTGAGAATGGCTTGTAATTTGCATATTTTACTTACCCAAAATGTATCCACTATTCATTTTATATCAATATATTGTTATCAAGAAGCAATTAGCATAAGCTTCTCTCTTGATCTCTAAAAAATATTATGGTTATTTGAATGCAAGCCAATTCCATAACTTGAGAGGATTATTTCTTCGGTTTCTTCAAGAAAAAAGAAGAATTTTATGTATATAGATTAAGGAGAAAATGCAGTAGAACAAATCTGCGATCACCACATTTCATTGACAGGAATAAGCAGTGACTAATTCTATAGAAAACTTAAAAAGACAAGAAGATCGTGGAAAATTGCTAACAAAATTATGTATGTAGTGTCTCTTAATGTATCAAAATCAACAAAAAATCGAAAAATTATCATGATAAACCACATCATTTAAAAGCTTAAACTATTAAATGGGGTATGAGTTTAGTGGGGGCGGACTTCAAATTACAACGGTCATGGATTATTATCAACCTTTTCCACAAGTAATATTTAGAAATCATCAAATGCTTATATGTCAATTGAATTGTCAAGAAACTGTATTTTTTTTAGAAATTGAAAAGTTCTCAAAGTCTATTTGATGATTATATACAACGATAAAAGAAAAAAGAATAATAAAAAAATTGGATGTTGAATTACACATGTCAAGTTGCTTGCAAGAAGTCCATTCATTGGCCATGAGAATTTGGAAGAATCTCCATGGCAATGTTCTTTGCAGAACAGTACAGCCCGTGACTCCCAAGAACATGTAATATTAAAGTTGACGAGTTTAATAACTTTATTACTTCACATGATAAATAAAAATATTTGGGCTGAATCACTTTCACGATCACATTTAATTAAAAATTTGTGGAATTCTTTAGTCAGCAATTCAATCAAAATGAAAACATTTTGATTCTCACAACGAATAGTCGATTTGTTTTTAGATTTTGACGTCGGGCAGAATAGCGATTATTCTACACGTTGGACTCAACAAATAATTAATATGGAAGAACGTAAAAGAAAACATCAAGAAAACTAGAAAATTTATATTATTCATCCAATCTGCGAAAATAACCCACAAGCCAGGTTATATAATTAAAAAAATCATAATTTTCAGAATTTTACCAAAAGCAAAATTTCAATATTCATACTAAAAGAAAGCATGTAATAAAAGAAATAATTTTCCAAAAATCCGGCTTAAATCAAGTTCATAATCTATGTTTAAAAGGCAAACAAAATATTACCACAAAAAGGAAAAAATAACTAAAATTGGGGATTCAGAAGAAAAACAGTGAATTTTGTCCTCGAAATCGATGCCCACCGAGCGAATTCTTGTTAACAAGACACTGCTAGAGTTTCAGTGTGACTCGAATTTTTGTTAAATATTTGATCAGAAAAACTTTCGTAGGAATATTTGGAGTATGTTGTTTGTTTTGGAGAAGTCGAAAAAGTAGAAAACTTTTGGAGAAGTCTTGAAGAAGTAGAAGACTACAAGGAGTTCAAGAAAATAAAAATTGGACCAATAATTTGTTGGGATAGAGATCGGACGCTCAAGCGTGGGGATCCGGGCGCCTAGGCACCATCCTGAGTGCTAGGCCTACAACGCCTAAGTGCTGCTTCCACCGCTCACTAGCTGCGATGATTTTCGCTCAAGTGCTGGCCGCTCGTTAGGTGCCGCTTTATTGCTCAAGCGGTAATGTTATATGGGGAATCAGGTTTTCATGTTTTTGACAGTTTTTGGACTCCTATTCAGCCTCAAGTATTGGATTATTGATGTTACCCATTATATTATGACTTCATCTTATATTAAACTCTTAATGTATTAATTCTCCTAATATATTAGGGATTGTTACACTATAAATTTGTGGTGTGTTACATATATTTGTTGAGTGAAAACATAACAAAATGGAGGATCTTGTTTATGGAGGAAAAGAGACTCGAGGATAGATATATCTAAGAGAGAATCTTGTGACATCAGTTTAACATATTGTAATTCCTTACTTTTGATATGGTGAATTATCTACCTTTATTTGTAATTTTTCCAAGTAAATTTTGTGTTCTTATGATTGTTTTTATTTTCATCTTCTCCATTATCTCGCCTTTAAATTGGTTCAATTTCTAGCAAGTGATAACAGTGCGCGTACATACAAAGTAGATTGTTAACAGATGCATTAAATATGTACATATTAAAAAAAATTAACTATACTATCAACAATGAAAGTTCCTTATAATTTAAGACATAAAAAAGAAAAACAAGTTTATCAACCATTAAAATAAAACTCATTTTTTTTCTCTCAAACTCATTTTCAACTACACATTCTCACAATAAAATATTTTGCACGTTAACTCAAAACTTTTTTTGACTTTTTAATTACACATTTACTGAAAAATCACTATTTCAAACTCATTTTCTCAAAAAAAAAAAAAATGAAATAAATAAATATTCATTTTACCAAATAGAAGCTTGAGAAATATGTTGTAGAACAACACGTCGTTATACATATATGTTGTGTAATGTGTTTTTTCTGAATAGCCAAATGACATCTATATGAATGCCCATGGACTGAGAAATTATAGATGAACACGTAATAATTTTATTGGGCGCAGTACTCATGCATAGGCTGGGTTCTTTGTGGTATCAAAAAAAATTTTCGAAATGAGAAAAGTTGTTATTACACAACTTGAAGATGTTAACGTTTCTGATAAAATTCAAGTTAAAATAGTATAGAACAAACAACTAGTATATAAAATTTTGAGCTACTTGACAATATTGATGCTTTAAAACGAAGTCGGGGCTTGATATAATCAACAAGTGATAGTCTCATTCAAATTTAAACGAGCACACGAATTTTAAGATTGAATTGCTCAAATAAGTCACTATCTTGTTGTCCGTGTTAAGTCATAAATCTCACACTGATTAAATAGAAAATAAAAATCAATTTGTAAAAATTAGACTATTTCTCTTAACAAGATTAACTTTTTTAAAATGAAAGTGCAAATTTTAATATTGTTTTAAAGATTAAACAGCTGAAATGAACCATCATCTTGCGAAACATGTTGAGAATAAATCTCATATAGTTTAAATACTGAATATAGATGAATATAAAGGGAGTAATGCTATTTATCTAGATCCATGATGATCACGAATCTATACAAAAATCAATTTGTATTCATTGATTTGCAATCATACTTAATTGTCATGGAGATTGTTGATCATTGTGATTCTAGATAAATATATTAATCTATGTAAGAACTTGAATTATTTTTCTTAATAAATCGATATTTTAAGATGCAACCTCTTAATAAAGATGACCTTAATATGGTATTAGTGTTAACTAAGTTCAAATGAACATTTCTACCCGATTAAGAATAAATGGTGAGCACAAGAGATCTCAAGATTGGTCTATCCAAACTAGCAATCATCTTGTGAAAATATGTTAATGACAAATCTCACATTAAGAGAATATAAAATAAACAATCGTAAGGTTTATGCTATTCATCTTATGAATGTTAATATTTTAAGATGGATTCCCAAATTTTAATAGTTAATACATGTATTCGTTTAATACGTAGAGGGGGGTATTATTAATCGAGAATTGATAATGATTTTACACCCTTCATCATTTTTTGAAAAATTAGTTCTAGGATGAACTTTATATGATATTGCAAAAAAATGTTTAAAATACAACGTGGGGGGATATGAGCTTATCCTCCAAACGTTAAAAGTATCAACAAGAGATTTTCTAAATTTGAAGAGTAAAACTCTCTCTTCACTCTTATTTCACAATGATCGTGTTTAAATAAGTTACATATTTCAATACTCTACTTCAATTATTCAAATCATAATTGAATTGATTAATCATTGACATATAAAAAAGTTTGTTAAAAAAAATATTGGAAAAAAATCAATAAATGTTTTCTTAAAAAAATAAAATAAAAAAATAAGAGCAATAATAGAGATCATTATTGGGGTTAATAAAATCCTATTTGACGACTATTATTTTCAAACTTTTTTATATACTTATTTTCAATCATACAATAAAATATTTTATTTTGCATATAAACTCGAAATTCTTCGTCACTTTTTAATCACATATTCTCATAGTTATCACAATTCAAAAATTTATTTTCTCCAAATAATGGTTGTCGAATAAGAGCTTACTTTCTAAATTTAAAAATACCCTCTATTTGTACTTAAGATGTTTTTATAAATAAAGTTTTATTGCAAATGATAAGTTAGTGGTGATTGATAATTGTACTCCTGTAGTCCTAGATATTATTATCATATTTATCCTTCTTCTTTCTCTATAAATATAGGGATTTTGTGCTCATTGTAATACACAAAAATCTATTGACTTTTATTCTCTTTTTTTTCTAACACGTTATGAGTATGAAAGTTTAATTTTTCAAAATTTAGTGAATGTAGTAATTTTTATAAACATAATGATATATCACATGTACCAAAATTAATTTGGTGATGTGAAATTCTTTTTAATATACACATATATCATAATGGTGTAGATTTGCAGTTAGATTCTAACTTGCCTTTTCAATTCACATCTGTATACATGTATGTTTGCATGTCTATATAAAATTTAGTCCATCCATTTTTAGTCAATTCATGTCTGTACAATATTTATCATTCATGCTTGTACATAAAATCATATCGTTGAATTAATCCTATGAAGTCGAATTCACTAGTTTCTGCTTAATCACACGTTTTCGAATTAATTCATGTTTATATAAACTGTCATCATGATTTTTGCATTAATAAATGTCTTTATGCGTAAATATTCTACGGTATGCTCCTGAGTGTATTTCATTGATTGTATTTCATTCTACAATAGTCTACCATTATCGGTATATGAAGATTTTTTCTTAATGCATGCTTGGAAGATTTTTTCGCTAATACATTTTTGGTAATTAATTTTTCTATATAAATCATATTATATCTATATGATAATTAAATATTTTAGATTTTTTTTCTATAAACTTTAATTAATAATTTATTATGTTATTACTCCTGAAGTAGCACAACATTATAATTAATATTTTAGAAGAATATTAATAATAGATTTGTCTATTATAAATATTGTTGCTCCTGAAATAGTACACTATTATTAATATTCTAGTTAGATTTTACTTGCTCTCAAAGAGTATAACTAAATAAAATAAATTGTGTTTAAACTCTTGAAAAATAAATTTTTATACAATTTATTATTTCAAATAATAATATATTATTGTTCTTGAAGAGCATGACACTTTAATTCCAATATTTCAGAAGAATATTGATATACTGCTCTTGAAGACGCAAATATATGGCTCCTGAACAGTTAATGTTTCGAAATAATAGTTCATTGTTGTCCCTGAAGTTGCACAACATCATAATTAATATTCTAGAAGAATATTACTTGCTCCTAAAAAGAATAGATTATAATTTTCAATATTTCAGAAGAATATTAACATATTGCTTTTGAATGAGCAATAATAAATACAATGTGCTCTCGAAGTAGTACATGTTTCAAAGAATGTATCATTTTGAATTCATATTTATCCTTGAATGACAACATGTAATAAATGTCATGAGAACATTGATTAGTTCGATTACTTGAATGATATATGATTATATAATATTTAATTATATTCTTCGAAATTAAATAATTGAATTATATTTTATATTGAACCAAAAGTTCAATTTGATTTTATTGTTTGACACGATTAGTTGGACCATCATTAGATCAATAACAATGCGAAATTAAAAAAATCAAATGGATATTCGACGAAAAATCAAAAGATTCTTCAATCCAATGGTTTCCTATATATTATTTGTACTCTTTATCGACAATTGATTTTATACATCAATGATTAAAATAGAGACTGAATTCCTTAAATTTCTGAAAATTAATTAGGGTGATAAATGGGGCCCGTCACCTACCATGTTGACCATTTTGATATTGTTTGTACTAGATGATTGCATGGTGTATGCAACCTGAAGTTTGCGAAAATACTACTCAAATTATGAGCATAATTTTCATATTATACAATTAAGACGGCGTGTCTTGTTAACACTAGTGATCCTAATCTCAATTTTTAAATAAGTGTTAATTGAGATGTTGATAATTAATGGTTTAACATTATTGTTTGTTAAACGTCCCCAATTAATTGAGAAAAAAAATACTTTCAATTTCTTATTAGAGAATGCATCATGCCAATATCAAGTTCTCCCTATTATAAATGGCTTATGGTTAGAGCTTGATTTCTTCATCTAAATGATTCTTCTACTAGATGGTTACGTGTTTGCCTACTTTCCACTAGGAATGTAGCTTTTGCTTAACTACTTGCTCAAATTATAAAATTACGTGCGCAATTTCTCGATTTCTCAATCAAGACTATTCATCTTGATAATGCTGGAGAATTTAGATCACAAGCATTCGATAATTATTGCATGTCAATTGGGATTGTTGTTGAATATTCGGTTGCGTATGTTCATACAAAAAATGGTTTAGTGGAGTCATTTATTAAACATCTACAACTTATTGCTAGACCATTACTTATGAAAATAAAACTCTAAACTTCTATTTGGGGTTATGTCATATTGCATGCTGCGTCATTGGTTCGTATCAAACCAATTGCATATTATCAATATTCACCTTTGAAATTAGCATTTGGTCATGAACCTAATATTTCTCACCTGTGGGTTTTTGATTGTGCTGTTCAAATCCTTATTCCCCCCCAACAACGGACTAAAATGGATCCCCAATGAAATCTTGAGATTTATGTGGGTTTTGATTCACCATCTATTATTAGGTGTCTTGAACTTATAACAAGTGATTTATTTACTGCACGTTTTACAGATTGTCATTTTAATGAAATGACTTTCCCAACTTTGGGATGGAAAAACTACAACCTGATAAACAAGGTAAAATTTTTGGAATGAAACAACTCTTATCTCATTTTGATTCCCGCAACAAGAGGTTGAAAAAATCATTCATTTGTAAAGAGTTGTAAATCAATTATCCGATGCATTTGTTGAGACAAGAAAGTGAGAAAGACATATATACCAGCAAAAAATATTCTTGCAAAAATTGATGTCCCCGCATGACAATTTGCTATAGTAAGTAAATCTTAAATACGCTAGAAGCCTGGTCGATCAGTTGGTTCAAAAAACTCTGTACCTCGAAAAGAAAAGTACAAGAGAAAAATCAACAAAAAAACTTCAAAAGAAGTAATATTAGAGAAAATTGATAATTCAAGTATTGAAAATAAATCCTGAAGAATTACAAGTGTCCGAAAATAATGAGATTTGATTAAATTATATGTTATCTCATAAATTATGGGATCGAAATAATGTTGTTATAGGCAATATTTTCGTCTTTAACGTGACTCTTGATATTATGTAAAATGAGGATCCTGAACCACTGCTTGTTAAAGAGTGTCAAAATAGAAATGACTAATCAAAGTGGAAAGAAGTCATACAGGCGGAATTGAATTCTTTAGAGAAACGCAAAGTGTTTGGACCTGTAGTTCGAACACCTGAAAATATAATCCCTATTGGATACAAATGGGTTTTTGTATGAAAGATAAATGAAAATAATGAAATTACAAAATACAAAGCCCGACTCGTAGCTCAATATTTCTCACAAAGACCAGAAATTGATTATGAGGAAATGTATTCTTCCGTAATTGATACCATTAATTTTAGATTCTTAATTAGTATGACCCTGTGATAAAAGATCAATATGCGCCTTATAGATGTAGTGACTATCTATTCATATGGTTCACTTGATATTGACATATATATGAAAGTGCCTGAAGGACTTAAAGTGCAAGAAACAAATGATACATGCCTGATAACTATGTTCTCAATTAAATTGTAAAGATCATTGTATGGATTGAAACAATCCGGACGCATGTGGTATAATCACCTTAATGAATATTTATTGAAGGAAGACTATAAAAATGAGGATCTCTGCCTATGTATTTTCATAAAGAAAACAAATATTGGATTTGTAATTGTGACAGTTTATGTTGATAGACTTAAATTTAATTGGAACATCTGAAGAGCTCAACAAAACTGCAAATTATTTGAAAAATGAATTTGAGATGAAAGATTTGAAAAAAAATCAAATTTCTGTCTCGGGTTGCAGATTGAACATTTTCCAGAAAGATTATTTGTTCATCAATCTACATATACAGAAAAGTCTTAAAACGATTTTATATAGATAATGTACATCCATTGACATCACGTATGGTTGTTCGATCACTTGATGTGAAAATGATCATTTTTCGTCATCTTGAAGATGGAGATAAAATTCTTGGTCCTGAAGTACCATATCTTAGTGCAATTGAAGCATTAACTTATCTTGCAAATTGTACTCGATCGGACATAGTTTTTCTGTAGATCTCCTTGCAAGATATAGCTCTACATCAACACAAAGACATTGGAATGGTGTTAAACATATTTTTCGTTACGTAAATGGTACCATTGATTGAGAAAGTCGAGATTTATTTTAGTGGGATATGCAGATGCAGGTTATCTTTCTAACCCACATACAGCTAAATCACAAACAAGATACGTGTCTACATGTGGAGGAACAACTATATCATAGAGATATGTGAAGCAATCATTGACAGCGACATTCTCAAATCGTTCTGAAATTATTGCAATCCATGAAGCAGGTCGAGAATGTGTATGCTTGAGGAATATGACCCATCATATCCAAGTATCATGCGGATTAATTTCAACAAAAGATAGTCCGACAATTTTTTATGAAGATAGTGTTGTTTGTATTGCACAACTCAAAGGAGGTTATATCAAAAGTGAGATGACGAAACATATTTTTCCAAAATTCTTTTATACACACGAGCTTCAGAAAAATGATGATATCAATATTCAACAAATTCGTTCAATTGACAATGTGGCTGATTTATTTACAAAAGTACTGCCAACATCTACATTTAAGAAATTGGTTCACAAGATTGGAATGCGTCGATTCAAAAAAAAATTTAGTGATCAATATCAGGGGAGTAGCTGTACTCTTTTTCCTTCACTTAGAATTTATCCCACTGGATTTTCCTAGTAAGGTTTTAAAGAAACAACATTTATCTTTAATACTCCAAAATAACTGTATTATTTTTCCTACGTTTTTTTTTTGTTCCAGTGAGTTTTTATCAAACAAGGTTTTAACGGGACAAATTTTTTCTAATGTGTCATTCAAGGAGGAGTATTGTAAATGGTAAGTTATTGGTGAATGGCAATTGTACCCCTAGAGCCCTAGATATTATTATCATATGTATCACTATTCCTTCCTTATAAATATAGAGCTTTGATTCTCATTATAAGACACACAAAATTATTTACTTTTATTCTCTTTTCTTTTTCTCTCTCTTTTTGTAACAAGTTTTTTATTTTAAAGATACTTTAAGAAAACAAAGATAAAAAAGCATACTTATCCCAAACAAATTCTCCACTAAATGATATTCTCTAGTCATGCCTTTGTCGTCGTTCATTGTGCTAATATAAATTTTTTTTTAAAAAAAATTATCACCTACAAAATTATTTGAATTTTACGGCTGACAGAATGAGGGTGGTATCTTCCATGGAAATTCGAAATGAAACGAGTAGGAATAATAAAAGTATATAAAGAGAATGGAATGTTGGTATATGCATCAAAAGCACTAAAATTACACTACTCTACAACTGTCACCACTACTACTAGTTAAATAACACTTTCTTTTTCCTTTTTTTACCTTTTCTGATCTTTTATTTAGTAAATTTTTAAAGGCTGTCCACAAAGTTTGATTTTATTGGGAAAATGGTCCATAGTTCACTTGAGGCCGACAGCATTGGGATTTGCTACAATTTCTTATTTTGTATCAAATGTGAAGTACTCAACAAACAACTGAATGAAATACCATTGTACCATTTTCTTGTATTTTTATTTCAATAAAATTCGAGAACAAGATCCCTTTGGATCTTTGAGTAAATTACAAAATGTTTGATGTATTGGAAAAATAAGATTAAATAGGTCAATCGGGAAAGAAGTTTACACACATCTCTTCTTTAATTCTACTTAATTCGACGTACTTCAAAACTGGCTCTAATGTTTTGTCATGATATTCAAAATTCGATTATATAACAAACCTGGTATGTTATGTACTATGTTGTGACTCAATTTTCATGTGATTTGAAAATTTGGTGTTTCCTCATGTGTGAAAAATTGAGTCTGTCCATAGATAGTTCCACAATATGGAGAAATATGACACTATGTCTTCCAACAATGTAGAGCTATGTATGAACTATTAATTT
>CAIGRP010050565.1:0-42306 GCA_903798385.1 Fraxinus cuspidata
CACAACGTCCTAACACACAGTGGTGTTGACTGCCACTCGAAATGTCTAAATTGCACTCCCACCCAACCTCAGTCCTCTCTATAAATTTAGGTCTCTGGTAACTACAATTACAATCAGGTTTCCATCGCAAAAATCCCGACTGATGAAGGAGGCAAAACAGAGCGAGGGGGATTTCTAAGGGTGGTTTTCTCTCTCTATTTGCCCGTGATTTCACTATCCACAAAAACTAACAGCCCTTTTGTACTCGGGTTTCTGCGCGTATATATTCGGGGAAAATTTCACTAATGGTCACTGAACTTTAAGCAATACAAGAGCCTGCTTGGGAGTTTTTAGTACCGGTTATGGGGGTTTTTAAGCCGCTGTTTATTTGATAAAGCTTTTTGAGATTGCTGCTGCTGCTGCTTATACTATGTGTAGGCTGTGAGGATTCTTTTCTTTGAGTTGGGTCGGGCATGGAGAATTTGGACCCGTATCTTGGCGGGGCGAACCTTGACGGCGTTGTGAGGAGGGAAATTGACGGCGTTCTTTCTCTCTCTTGCATATGCAACTGGGATTTGCAGCCATGGCGGTGTCTGACTCTCTTCGCCTGTTGTATTTGCAGATCTGAGCCTCACGCTGGTTTATTTATTTCAAAAATTGCTTATTTTACTTAGAAGTGAAATTTATAAGTTTAGACGGACATGCTATAGCTCATTCTTGCAAAATCCCAACTTAAGAATGAGACGACCAAAGAGACTTGATATTATGCAACGGGTGGTTATCCATCTCTATTTGCCAGTGACTTCACCATCTACAAAAATCAACAACCCATTTATGCCGCCAGGACCAGTATCTTGGATCCATTTGAATCTACATAAAATACTCATCATCTCTTTATAATTTTAGTGACACCAAAATTTGAGGCAAGTTTTGCTACATTTTGCACCAAATCTTACTGAAAATCATCTCCAACCCATTACACCAAAACGAAATTTAATTATTTTCTTTGTTTTTTCACTCTTAAGGATTTATTTATCAAAAAAATTATTTATTTATTTAATTTACTAATTACCCTTAACTAAGGGGGTGTCCTCAAACTAGAGTTCAATGGATTTTAAAACTTTATGTAAATTGAGATGTCCTCAACTCAAATTAAATATAATTCACTGAAATTTAGGTGTCTTCAACTTAGATTTTTTGAAAATTTTAAAAATTTAGGTGTCCTCAACTTAGATTTCAATAGTTTCTTGAGAAAGTTAGGTATCCTCAATAGCTATTTGATTTAGAATGATCTCAATAATTTGATAGATTTTAATAGATTTTAAGAGATAGCAAGCTATAAATATAAATACCAAAATCTGTAACAATTCTCTACCCAACCCTCAAAATTTCACATATTCTCACGCCATTTTCTGCGGCAAATTTGTCGCCTTTCCATCTCACTTTCTCTGCAGTGAACAGGTTTTTTGCCTCTCTCTCTGGCCTTTCTCTATCGCGAACAAGTTATGTGTATGCTAATTTATCAATTGATGATATTTTTGGAAGTTTTAACACTATTTTTTGTTGAATATTATTATTATTATTATTATCATTATTATCATCAATCGGGTTGATAATAATACTCCCTATTATACATGTCTGGATTTTTTAATTGGTGAAGTTGAATATATATTTTTCTATATTATATTATTCAAATGTTTAACATACAAAGATTTGATCATTTGGTTTTGTGATTTATTAATTGCATACGTGTAAAAATGAGTTGAGTAATGTAAATAATTATTAAGTGGATATTAGAGTAATAATAAGCTATAAGTGTGGTTTATAGTCTGTACGTGGACAATTAACATTTGAAGTGGTGTTTGAGAAGGGGTTTTGATCGGTGGTTAAATGCAGACATCATTCTCTCCAATTTCACTAGATCCATGATCTTGTTCTTCTCTTAAGTTGTTTGTATATTTGAAGGAACATGTATCAGGTATTTAATTAGAATGAGACAGAAAGAAAAACTCATCGTCTGCAGATATAGATACTGCATTCTAGCGATTCAACAGATGTAGCTTGAATTCTACCCCTTGTTAGATATATTGTATTTTATATTAACTAACATATATATAAATACGACTCATGATTTATATCACGGAGTATGTAGTGAGATCATAAATGGAAGAGTCATAAGGAAAACGTAGAATCAAGTATAATGCATGGAGCGTGAAAGAAAGCTCTACATTGTTAGAACTTATGGTTAATGTTGCCAATTGTGGATGGTGTAATAGCAATGGGGTGTTGAGTAAACAAAGAGTTGAAAAAAAAAAAAATACTTTCTGCGACAAATGAAAAGCTTGGATGTCAAAAGAACTACGCTATGTACCAAAGTCGATTGAGTCGGTTTAAGCAACAATATCACACATACTCTGAGCTTATGTAGTGCAGCTCTGGATTCTGATGAGACCCAATCACAAAAAAGTTTATTGCCAGTGATGAAGTGTGAGATAATTACTTCGAGGTGAGTGTTCATATAATTTTTTATTGTGGATTAAGTTATAATATTTTAACAATAATGGATGACTTATCATTTTTTACTATATTTGTTCTTTGACAGTTCCATCCAAAATAGAGGCACCTTAGTACCGACACCTTTCTTGACTATGGAGACTTAAAAATAGCAATTGGCAATGGTACTGCTACAGGGACAAACTCAATTAGTTTGGGTGATGAATCAGATGCAAGAATATATGGTATTAAAGAAAACAGGCATGTTGCAATAGATAGTTGTGTTCGATGAGAGTCGAGGCATGCATACAAACTCAACAGAATCAGTCTAACAATGCTCTATCATCTAATAATTATATGTTTTTCCCACCCACTATGGAAACTAACGAGGAAATTATTGCATAAAATAATGGCCATAGAAGCAAACTAGAACCCAACATGAGAATTCTAGCTCAATTGATACCATGACCTGAGCTGATGTTCAAGAAAAGACTTCTCTTGACATAGATTCTATTACTGGAATTGCAACTGACATTCGGGAAATGTTTCAAGTTCATGGAGAAAAGGGAAAGAGAGAGAAAGGAAATGGTGGACAAGAACAATATATGTGATGCTATTAAAGAGACTCCTAATTTGGATAATCACACTCGCTACGAAGCACCCACTTTCATTTATAAGTTTGGAATGAAAGATGCATTTTTGAAAATGTCACATGAAGAGCGTTGAGAGTGGCTAAAATATAATGTGGAACGAGTTTTTATTTGAGTAAATGTTTAATATTTTGAATTCATTAGGATAATGTGGTTTTTGAGTACTTTGTTGAAACTTTGATTTGGTTGGTAACTTTGCTTGAACTTTGATTGGAGTTATTTTGTTACATTTTAATTTCGCTCCAAACAGGTTTGATGTATGATATAATAACATAGTTGATGTTAAATGTTTTTATAATTAGGATTTTTTTTTTTTTTAATATGATCAGTTATGTGTATATATATATTTTTGTATTTTGAATTTCTAAATTGTAAGAAACTATGTATTTCTAGATGGAAGAAGAAATGGAAGAAATAACAGGACAAGAAACTGAGGAAGAATTCGATGAAACTATCAAGTTTATTTTAGTGGCCTTTCAAACAACACTTCAAGTATTAAATGAGTTGATGATTATCATGTATGGTGAATATATAGAACATCCGTTTCGGCGATCAATCACTACAGTTGAATCCAATTATATTCATAAGGTATTGAAAGAAGATCCTAAAATCTTCAGATAGATATATAGGATGTATCCAAATGTGTTTTTAAAGCTTTGCAATATCATAAGAGAAAAAAAGCCTTTTTAGGATACGCGATATATATGTGCGGAAGAAATACTTGCAACATTCTTGCCTACAATTGGTCAGAACTCTCAATATCGTCTCACTCGAAAGACCTTTGGTTGAGCACATTCCACATCTAGTAAAAATTTCAACAACATTTTAAAGGCTTTCAACACAATTGCACCTAATATAATGGTCAAACCTAGACCTACAGTAGTAAGCAAAAAGAGAGCACAAGATTTTATCCTTGTTTTAAGGTAAATTATATTATATTATTCATAACTTTTATTATTATCATATAAAATAAATCATTAATATATTATGTCCATTTTAGGATTGTATTGGAGCTATTGATGACACACACATATCGACTATGATATCAGGGTGTGATATGAACAATTATCATAATCGTCATGAAACAATATCACAAAATATATTGGGGGCTTGCAATTTTGATTTGGAATCCATTTATATCCTAAGTGGATGGGAAGGTTCAGCTCATGATTCCAAACTATTAAATGACGCGTTAATAAGAAGAAATGGACTTAAAGTAACAAGAGGTAATCATGTTTTTCTTCAATGGGTTATAAGTTATCTTTTTCGTGACATGAGATGATTTTGCATGAAGTGTATACTAAAGTATTTTCTTGTGGCTTGTGAATTTCCAAATCGTCGTCAATTTTTAGCTCTATTTAGAGGTGTTCGGTATCATATCCAAGACTTGGCCGGGGTCGTAATCCAGAAAATGCTAATGAATTGTTTAACCTTCGTCATGCTAGCTTGAGAAATGTAATCGAGAGAATATTTGGCATTTTGAAGTTGCGATTCACGATTTTTAAATCAGCACCTTCATTTGCATTTAAAACACAAGCAGAGATGGTGTTAGCATGTGCATGATTGCATAATTTTTTTCACAAAGAATGTCGTTTTGATGAATTTCCTGTTGAATCGTATAATGAAGATTCGTCTACATCATCATTACCAGTAGTTGAAAAGGATGAAAATATTTTTGAAACTCAAGAGAGTTATAATGCAAATGAATGGAGAACTAATGTAGCTTCAAATATGTGGGTAGATGTTGTGAACGAAGAGTAATGGAAATTGAATTCTGCTTAGACAAGTTTATAAATTTTTTTTTTTTTTTTGCTTTTAGATGACAATTTATGAGTTTCTTTTAATAAACAATAATTTGGGTTTATTAGTATTAGATAACTTGGCCATTTGATATCCAATTCTCATCATCTTACAAGTAAACTTGTTTGAACGGGAGATGGGGGTCAAGAGAAGTGACATTTCAAAAGCAATTAAGATCTAGTGTAGATGGATTTAGATTAACCATTATAATTTGCATATTTCGACATAATATGAATTGGAAGGTTGCCCGTCCCGACATAATTTGGTTCACAATGAAAAATACACTTGAAATGGTTGGGTGGAATTTTTATTTTTTTGGATTTTGATAAACGATTTGCTTTTGGAAATTGAGGAGGTAAAAATAAAATTATAGTATAAAAGTCTACAAATCCATGAGAATCTATAAAATCCATGAAAATTTATTGGAATTTACAAAATAGAAATTCATTCAAATCTTATGAAATCTATTAAATTCTATTGAATTCTATAAAATTCATAAAATTTTATAATATTAAGAAATATATTAAAATTTGAGTTGAGGATACCTCATAAATAAATAATTAGTATCGTTAATGAAAATATTGAATTCATTAATAAATTTAAAGAATGTAATACAATTAATAATAATAATAATTTATTGTATAACAAAAAAAAAATGATACAAATATCCTTAACAAAAATTTGAGAGGGGCAGAGGAACATAGCAGCGGTCGGGTGCCCATCAACATGGTGGGGAAGCCTATCAGAACGGCTATCCCACACTTGGTAACCATTTTGGTGCAAATTATGGTGTTGGATTGGAGAGGGATTTCATCAAACTTTTGGTGTAAAATGAGGATAAATGGTGAAATTGTGCAAGGGTTGGAGATACCCCTAAATTTATAATGAACCAAGACAAGATTTACGTATGTGGGATTAAGGATTTTACCCTTAACAAATTCTTTTCAATGAGTGTGTAGCTTGTGGTGAGGTTTCATCCACGGAAATCTCAAGTGTTTTCTTCCCTTTGAAAACAAGGCATAGTTTTGTTGTTTCTGAGGTATGGCTTGTATTCCGAATTTGCTGGATTTTATATGCAAGTATATTGAACTATTCTGCATTTTGGTTTCAAATTGTTTTGCTTTTGAAGGGGGTATTTATAGACTCGAGACATCTCATTTAACAATTCCATTATATGTTTTACTGTGGTAAAGGAAAATCATTTTCTTAACTTAAAAGAAGGTATCATCACTTCCCTTGAGGTCAATTTTAATTTTATATCTACAGCATTACTTAAAAACTCAATTAATTAATAACAAAATTTACTATTTTAGTCATTTTGTCAAAGATTATTTAGTGCTATCATATAGTTTTGTATCAAGTTTTAAAGTTAGAGAAGCAGATTTCACCTTAAATCACAATTACTGCTTCTATCTTAGAAATCAAGAGTGTACATGAGAGTTTTACAAAAGGGATTATAGAATTCCACTTGGCGGTATTTCATTTGGTGTTGAGCAAAAATAAAAAATACAGTCATATAGGTGCTGCCAGTGTAGCACCTATAAAGCTGTTTGTACAAAAATTCCGTACATATAGCTTAATTCAAAAATCAATGATGAACATTGATTTTGTCCAGAACGTTGCTAAAATATAGTGGTTAATTTAGTTTTCAATGAGTTCTAAGTATATTACTTGGATGTCAAGTCCAAGTGAGGAAGAAAATTGAGGGAGGAAGGCTTTGTCAAACCTTTCAAAAAAAAAAAAAGGGTCTTAACTTTAGAAAATTTTTGAGACAATTTTTATGTTAAAATGTCCAAATTATCCTTTTAAATATTGTTGAAATATCTCAAATGCCCTTATAATGACCATAATACCCATTTTTCAAATCAAAATTATAACCTTTAGTGTCATTTGTTCTTTGGAATTTCAGCTTTCTTCTTCTTTTTTAATTTATCTATAATCTTCTACTTCTTTATTCTTCTTTCTTCTTTTAATCTAATTTTACTCAAAATATAAAGAGGCACATCAAAGAATAAACCGTTATATTTCTACATTTTATATTAGTAAGATATTATTTTCACTTTTAGTTATTTTTTAATCTTTTTTTTTTATATTTATCCATATATTCATTGTCATTTGTGTTTATTTAAGTGTTTGAATGTATTTTTTGATCTTAAGTAGTTTTGAAAAGCAAAATCTCGTATATTTTTTAGTTGCAAGTTCATTACAGACGTTTTAAATTACCATAGTCATTTAAACGGCTGACATCGTGTAAAAGGATCATGGTTGTTTAAAACGACCATAGAAATGCCTGCAAACACTTGACATTACTTTGATTGATTATTTACTAACATTCTAAATTTTTTATTTCTAACTACAGATATGGATGCAACAAAATGGATTTCTATATTTTATTTTGGTGATTTTGTTAATGATGATCAAGGAAAATTGACATGAAAACGAAGTGGGGGTAATGAAATGATGGAAGGGGTTCCAATATTTTTAGATACTTTATATCATGATCTGTATTGTGAATTGCTAAATCTTTGCAAAGTTGATTCAATTTCGCATGAAATTGGGATGAGATTTCTTCTCCCTAAAAATGGTTGCTATCTCTCAACATAAAAAAAAAAAATCATTGACCTATTTGTGTAATCATTGTTAACAAATGTTTAGTTGAGCATCCACTAGAAGAAGAAAATAATGGTTCATTTCATGAAGTGGAAGTCAATGAAGATTATTGTGAAATGCAAAATGAAGGCGACAATCTTCATTGTGAAATGCAAGTAGACGATGACAATGAAGTGGATTGGACGGAGAATATTGATTGGGATGAGTTGGAGATAGCCAAGACAACACTGGAAACGGTAATACTTTTGTATTTTCTACGGATGGATCTGAGATGCTTCAAAAAAGCATAGAAGAAAATCGTTTTACAAATGAGAATCTTGTAGCTTCAATTCTTACATCACATGTGATTCCCAAAGATGTAGATTTATAAGATCGCCAAATTTTTAACATAAAAAAAAGATCTTATGATGGAAGTCCACATGCTTGCAATGAAGTAAAACTTTGAATTTTGAGTGAAAAAATCAAATAAGGAAGTCTATAAACATAGATGAAAATTGCAAATGGCGTTTGCAAGCAACTAAATTCAAAAATTGTGATTACTTTCAAGTTCGTGAGTATGCACATTAACATACTTACTCTGTGAGTATTCGTCGAAATGATCATAGACAGGCAAGGTCGTTGGTTGTTGGAAGACATATAATGCCTAAGTTTTAAAATCCCAACACGGTATATAGACCTGCAGAAATCATTAATGACATGCATCGGGAATTTGAGGTAGACATGAGTTATAAGAGGGTGCGAAAGTCACGAGAATGTGCTTTAGAAGTTTTAATAGGTTCCTTGAGGATAGTTATGCTAAATTGGGTTTATATTGGGTTTATATTCTCATAACTTGGCTAGAATTAATACTGGAATAGCATTGTCTTTAGAGATTGACGGTAAGAATTGCTTCAAATACTTTTTTATGGCCATCAGACCTTGTAATCGCGGATTTCGCTCTTCAATGAGGAAGGTATTTGTCGTTGGTGGAACAATTTTGACCGAGAAATATAAAGGCAAGCTGATTGTTGCTACTTGTTAAGATGCAAATATTCAGATTTATCCTCTTGCTTGTGGTATAGTTGATTTTGAGAATGTTGCATCGTTGATTTGGTTTTTTACGAAGTTGAAAGAAGTAACGGAGGATACTGAAGATCTTGTTGTTATACCTGATCGACATCCATGTATTATCTATGGAGTTCAGGATGTTTATCAAAATGCCCATCATGGTCATTGCATCTATCATATAAAAGACAACTTAAGGATCGTAACTCGAAAAATCGAGATTTTCTTACTTTTTAAGAAAGCAGCGTACTTTAGAAGAGTTTGGGAATTACATGAGCGAAACTAGGAAAATTGGTATTAAAGCTTGGGATTATTTAGTTAAAGCACGTTTACATACTTGGGCCATGTCACACTTTCAGGGGAACTGTTACAATATCATGACTTCGAACAATACAGAGTCACTGAATTCAGTGTTTAAGAAAGATCTTCAGAATCTGATACTTCCATTGATTGAGAGTATTAGGAAATTATTGCAAAAATGATTTTATGAGAGATGTGTGAATGCAAAGAGTTGTACAAGCACTTTAATACAAATAATTGAAGAGAAATTGCATAAGAATGTTGATAAAGCCAAGAAGTTTGTTTCCAAACCGATCGATCAATTCACGTATAATGTGAGGAACGAAACCATGAATGTTACTGTTAAATTGGATTAAAAAACGTGTACTTGTAAATAGTTTCAATTAGAACATTTACTGTGTGAGCAAGCAGTAGCTGTGGCGAAGAAGAGTGGCTATTCAGTTTACGTGTTTTGCTCTTTGTATTATACTGTTGAATATTTGAGAATAGCTTATTTTTTTCCAGAGCAAATGAAGTTGAAGGGAAATTCCTGAAAGTTTTAGCTTCCACAATGTATTGTTGCCGCTAGTATGATGACGAAGTGGACGTACTAAAATAAGGATTCCGTCTACTGAAGAGTTTTCAAAAAGACGCAAGTTTAGTAGGTGTGCCACAACTGGACACAACCGACTAACATGCGCAAGTCAGATACCTTTAGCTGATAGAAGATTGGAGGACTAGTATACTGTTTGTTCGGTTGATTTCATGTCGTTCAGATAACAATGCAAATTGATTTCTATTTAGTACAATGTATATTCTATATTGTGAGTTTTTGTCATATTTCATGACAAAATTATGTTTTATGAATGTTAAGTAGTTTTTTGCATGTTTTTTTTATTTCATATAACAAATGAATGGAAAACGATTCCGGTCATTTTAAACGATTGCAATTGTTTCAAGGGAAAACGATTTCAGTCAAAACGGTTGATTCTCAGTGTTTGCAAAAATGACTTCAATCGTTTAAAAGACTGGAGTTGTTTTACAAGAAAACAACTGGTTACTTTAAATGGCTGAGTCGTTTTACATGAAAACAACTGCGGTCATTTTATATGACTCGCATCTCGTTTTCAATTATATAGTCGTTTTTCTATACATTTTTAACAAAATGATTTGAAATCAAACCGAACACGATTTATAATGTTTTACATTATGATTTAGCTTATTCAAATCAATCGACTAAGTACTTAAAACATTATGATTTAGCTTATCTAAATCAACTCGCATATCTTTCATTATACATTATTGTAAGTCACATACTTAGAAACTAAATACAGTTCACTTGAACATTGTTAGTGGAGCACAATGAATTGTACGTAATGAAGTTCATCTTCCTATTCGTTTTAAACTAATATGTTGAAACCAAACACAATCTATAATGTTAGAAGTTTGATTCACACCTCATTTTGCATTATACATTGTTGTAAGTTGCAGAATTTGAAACTAAATACGGTATACTTGAATATTTTTAATGGAGCACGACGAGTTGTATATAGTGAAGTTCATCTTCCTATTCGTTTTAAACTAATAGGTTGAAACCAAACACGGTTTATAATGTTAGAAGTTTGATTCGCACCTCATTTTGCATTATACATTATTGTAAGTCGCATAATTTAAAACTAAATATTGTGTACTTGTTCTAGTGAAGCACAATGAATTGTATATAATGAAGTCCATATTCCTATTCGTTTTAAACTAATAGGCCGAAACCAAACACGATCTATAATGTTAGAAGTTTGATTCACACCTCATCTAGCATTATACATTATTGTAAGTCGCATAATTTGAAACTAAATACGGTATACTTGAATATTTTTAGTAGAGCACAATGAATTATATAAAATTTAAACGACTACAAGATTTTCAATTGACTTGAATTATTGTTCGAAAAGATTAAATTCTTTTTTAAACAATTCTAGTGATTTAGGAAAATGACTAAAGTCGTTTAAAAAGACTATAGTCATTTTTCAAAGCGACTATAGACTACAGTTTTTTAGACGACTTTAGTATTCGACAACCAACATTTTTGAAAAAGTTTGACATTATCTGTCTTGTAATATAAACTAAATCAACCTGAAAAATTAAGTTACTAATCACAACACAAAAAAAAAAAAACCTCAACATTCAACATACACTATAAAATTATATTTTCAAATTATAATATACACTCATAACTCACAGACATATAAATACATCAAAAGGTCTTACGGATCATAATCAAGGGCAAAAATATCGACAATCATCTTTTCCCTCAATCTATTCATATAGAAGCCATTAACTTTTTCTACTGGACCGTTGATACTTAAGAATTCTATATATTTTACTGCGTACATACCACAATCACCCCTGAAAGAATATAAACAATGGTAAACAAAGTGTAATAATTAATTGCATATGAACATGTGAATATTTAATTTTAAAAAGAAACCTATGAAAGGGTTTGTTTAGTAGTTTTGGTATTCCTTTCTATAGCAAGAGTATTTGTCTCCAAATCAATGTAGATTTCCTTTAGGAGTAGTGGGACAATGATACTGACAGTCTTCAAGTCATCTTTGAGTTGATATTCTGCAATGCAACCCTTATCAGAGTCATACACAAATATTGTCGTTTTGTATAAGTTAATCTCAATTGCGAGCCAATGTTTGCAACTATATACCGAAAAATATAAATGTGTACAGTCATGATATTTCCTTTCAGATGATGACTTTGCCTCGATGATATATTCCATTAGCTCTATCGATATTCTGAAACAATCCCCTCGCTCGCGTACATCAAACATATCAAAGTTCTATTCGTTATTAAATTGCATTTCCAATATAACTCACGAACCACCAAACGACTTGGGATATTTTGTTGCTCGAGCTGGCAACAAATGCTGTCATGTCAACATGTTGAAAGTTGAATACATAGTTATATACAAAGTAATTGAATAATATAAGTAATAAGTTAACATACTTCATCATCTAGAAACCATCCCACTAGTTTCAACACATTGCTAAATCATTTTTTTCGCTTATTCTAAATTGATATGATCTAACTTATATGAAACACCGAAGAAAAAAGAATGCAAAATTATAAAAGAATACAAGTGACAAGTAAAATAAAACAAATTCAATGAATTGGTAAGGATGATTACCTAAACCTAAATTGGAGTGCCATTTGAAGAAATGCTTCTTTTTAACTGAGTCAACACGCCGAAAAAGATCAACATTCGTGTTATCAACATGTCTTCTCCACTTATCTCCAGTCGTGTATGGAGAGGGAACTAAGTTTGAAGCTTTTTAAAGTCTTTTATCTCACATCAGGGCATCAGTTTGTTGATAAGTTTTATCCACATTTCTCTTATTGCGAGTAAAAACCTTAGTGTACATCCCTGTCCCCACTTCAATGTCCACTACATCCATTTCCCTTTCATTATCCTCTGCCATGGTCTCTATCAAAGTGCCCTTACCTTAGTGTCTCTCTCAGTGCTCCCTGCAACTGCCTCTATCCTAATCTCCCTCGTATCAGCCTCTTCTCCTCTCTCAGCCTCCATCTCAATGCCTCTACCACTGTCTCCATCACATCACCCCTTGCCTCAGTCTCCCTCTCAATGCTCCATGCAAACACCTCTATCCTAATCTCCCATGTCTCAGCCTCCTCCCCTGTCTCAAGCTCCCTCTCAGTGCCCCCTACCATTGTCTCCATCACAGCACCCCTGCCTCAATGTCCCTCTCAATGTTTCCTACAACTACCTCCCTTCCATTCTCCCATGTCTCAGTCTCCCTCGCAATGCCTCATACCACTGTCTCTGTCACAGCACCCCATGCCTCAGTCGCCCTTTCAATGCTCCCTGCAACCTCCTCATGGTTACCTCCCTCGGTCCCAAATACTCCATCAGCCTCAGATGAATGGTTTATGTCAAGATGTTGGCTTGGTCTCATCCAACTCATTATAGTATCGACCTTCCTATTTATCTCTTCATATTTATCAGATAACCTCTCCACGTGGTGCAACATTGCCTCAACATATAAATTGTGGTTGTAAGAAGCTCGATGATTGCATGGAGGTCTTCAATTTGTAGGAAGAGAACGTTGATGTACACGAGCAGTCCCCGAACTTTGCACCTAATGTAATAAGAGAACATATAGTTTGCACTAATTCATCATACGAATGATTATAAATTAATGTTAAAAATATGCATACATTATCATCACATATCTTTGGAGAGACTCTCTTCCTCTATCTTTGTGGTGGATCTAGATCATTATCTAGTTCTGCATCACCAACATCTGGGTATCCTCCATCTTCGTAGAGATAAACATCCAAGATTAGATCTTATTTTCTAGTTCCGTGAACAAATAAATTCACATGTTGTTGTTCAATTTCATCGGGAGAAGCTATCAAAGAGCAATAGTCTTGGAGCTGAATAATTGACAAACAAAATCCTTTTAGCAATACTTGAGGTAACGTTCAAAAGTAATTACAATATAGAAGATATACTCGCTTGTGAGTCATCTAAAACTTCAGCAATATCATGAGAATTAGGAGTAAGTGTTGATTTCCAACGACACATTTTTGGCAACCCGTTGATTAGTAACTTAGCATGATAAACGTTTGCTATTCAATGAATGGACTCAAATGCCCACACCTAAAAGAAGATGTATAAGTTATCAACAAATATTTAAAATCAAATAAAAACAATGTCTAAATTACAAGTTTTGACCATTTACCTGTATCGCCAGTGGAAATCCTCACGATGAATATTTGGGTTTCGGATCCTTCGACACTCTAAGAAATGCATGTACCGTAAACTTGAAACTTTTAGTTCCGCATGGATATGCATTGAATAGCTTCAAATCATCAACTATAACTAAAGTATGAAGATCTATAGATGTATTTTTTTCTTTGGACCTCAACATAGTTTCATATATAAGAACTAAACCCAATTTGTATTTATCATCCATGTCTTGTATCTCTTTTTCAAATGCCTCATTTAATTCTTTAGGTGTAACCTTGCTTGATGTTGGAAAATATTTATTTCTCAATCTACCATTTTCATTTATAGGCTCTCATACTCTTCATTCGCATATTTAATCCAGTGACAAGCATAAACTCGTATAGGGAGAAACGAGCAGCTTTTTCCAAGCCTAAACAAAACCACAATTCATCATCATTGACAGGGACAACCCTTTGTAATAATAGGTTGTGAATTAATTGAGCAGATATTTTCATGTTCTTGATGTCATAGAGTTTACCAAAACACGACTTCAAGAACATCTCCTTATGGACATCATCTATTGTTTCATATACTTTATCAACATTCGACATGTTAGAACGTGTTGTAACCTTTGCATCACAGCGATCACCAATGTTGTATATACTCTATCCTGCAAATAACACAAAACTCTTATTAACTCAATTGAAGTATGTAAATCTAATGAACTTAATTAAGTTTTACCTAATATTTGAAGCTTTTCATCTTCTAAGCATCAACAGCTAGAAAAAACAGTTCCAAGGTACCAAGCAAATACACAGGTACCATGTTAATTTCATAACCATCATCTTGCAAGTAATGAAGTAACTTCACTCTAGGTGTACAAAAAAGGAACCGTAGATGTACATCTCCGTACAAGTAATGAAGTAACTTCTCTCTAGATGTACTTTGAAATTCTTTTACATGTAATATTGAGAAAGGATGTTTCCACGGAATGGGTACAAAATTTAATCCTAAAAAGATGCATTTTAATTATAGGAAATAATTAGAAAAAATATTGTTTCCAAGTCTTGTTTCAGTTGGGCTTTGGATCTTCGGCATCACCGATCACGTAAATGTGCTTTTATTCATTTTCTAACCATTCACAGAAAAAAAAATGGTTTATAGAAAGAATTAATACTTTGATACGATCATACAATTCCATGACACTAAATTCCATTGTTTTTAAATACTAATAAATATTTGACTCATATTAAAATCTATCATTAAATTTTCTTCTCAACATAACTGCTCATATTTCAACACCGTTTCATATTGAGGATCAAAATGCTTGAGCCCATTCCGTTGTAAACTAAACAATCATAGAGAAAGATCTCAAAATAATCCACCAAGTTACTCCTAATAAAATAGTCAATGACCCTATAACCTTTAGGATCAACAAAGATGAGGCTTCATCATCGAAATAAACACATTAAGGAAACCATTATTCCTTTTAAATGACCTTATAAGCAATATTGATTTACGGTCATCAACATTTTATTATTTTAACACTTGTGTTCTTAACTTGAATTTTTATCGTCAACCTTCAATTAAATATCACATCTCATCCTTGAAGACGACTTTTATCATAATATTATGTTAGTGTGTTTTCAAATGACGAAAGAATATTTTGTTGTATTTTTGCATTTATTTTTACATTTTGAATATGATGGAAAAATAAGTATTTTTATATCTTCCAACGAACTCTTTGAATAAAATCGTTAATAGAAACAAGATTGGTTAATAAACTTAAGATTAAGCATATATCAAAAAAGTTAGGAATATAGAGATTATAATAACAAAAGATTGAGGACCTTATTTAAAAAGTGTTGTAAATAATAATGTCCAGTTAAATATATTTATATCATAGTTTTCAACACCTAGATTACATTTTAATTGTATGAAAGGTTTATAACTTTTATACAATTTTTCATAATTATATTTCAATATTTTTTTCATTACACTTTAATTCTCAAATTAACATACATGGTTCCTGATTATGGTTTCTCTTTAAAATAGTAAAAAGACTCATTTGCCTATTATATTTTCAAATAAGCAAAACAAATAATAATGCAAAAATGTGATTAAATATTATACCCTCATTTTAAAGCATGTTAATATTTTTAGACGAAAACATCGTGATTAAGGGCAAATTTTTCTGAACAATAAAATGTTAAAAATAAGAATGTGATGAATGAAAAAAAATTAAGAATATAAATATGATAATGAATAAAGGTTAATGATTGTTAACGTAATTAAAATATTGTGTATTTATAAAAAAATATATTAGGTAAGTGTAATTATATTACCATCACAAAATTTAATTACTACACCACATTTAAATATATTTTTAATAAATACACAACAACAAATTTACGTTTATACTCTTAATCAAATAAAAACTAAAAATGAAACAAAAAAAATTACAATCCCACTTAGTACAGCAACTTTCCACAACGTCGAAGATTGATAGACATCGGCATATGGCAGAGAAGGCTACAAGTGTGCTTAGCCACCAAAAAATTTGTACCGTGCACTAGAGACGATCGCCACCATCCTGGACTTGGTCGGCTGTATAAGCAATTATAAAATGAATTGAACGTGAAATAGTGAATGTGCTCAGCCATATATGCAATTACGCTTTTGCAAAAACACAAGCATTGGGGCCATGTTGAAACGTTTAATTAGTTGTTGTTTATTACAACAGTTCTTGACCTAAGATGCAAGTTGGAACTTCTTAAAGTCGGGCTTGAGCTTATTTATGATATAAAAATTGCAAAAAAGTTGTTAAAAAAAGTTGAAGGGACACTCCACAAGTTGTATGCATACTATGAAGAATGGCGACTCCAACCACTTCACCATTAGCTTCATCAAAGGAGGCTACTAAAAATAGTAGTTCAAGTCCTTCACAACCTGCTTTCGATTTTTCTAAACAGATTCCAACTATTTTTAAAGCCAAACTTATGCAAAACATACAATCTAAGAAGAATGATTTGGTTGATTATTTGTCTTATCACTGTGAAGATTTGACCAATCCCAAGTTTGACATATTAGTTTGGTGGAAAATCAATGCGTACAAGTACAAAATTTTCTCTAAAATTGTCAAAGATGTATTAGCAATTCAAATATCTACAGTCGCTTTAGAGTCGACATTTTCCACTCGTGGTCGAATGCTTGACTCCTTTAGAAGTTCATTAAGTGAAAAAATGGTTGAGGCCTTAATATGCACGAAAAAATTGGTTGCCTAGCAGCAATGAAATTGATTAGATTAGAAATAAATTAACCAATACAAAATTGTAGCGATGAGAAATAACATATTGATTATTACTCAAAGATAAGATGAGATTTGTGGAAGAAGAGATACAGAGGCAACTTCATATTTTCTGAACATTTTATGGGATTGAGGTTGAGAGATGCCTCTCATACAGAAGCCACTTGACAAAAGCCATTCAGAAATTTAAAAATTCGTTGACTTTGAGGATTTTTCTCCACTCAAAAAGTCTAAAAATAAGAGGGAAAATTGATGCTGGAAGTGACTGAAAGAGGGAAAATTGAGTGGACGAAACCCCCGCCTCCCATTTTTCTTTTCTTCTCCACATTGAACCCGTTGAATCTTGCCTCGCTAATCTGAAGTCAATTGGCAAGGAAAATGTATAGCAGGGAATCTTGTTGTACATTTTCCTGCCCATCTCCGTCGATTTGAAGTCTACTATCGGCGTAGAAAACTCACTCGCTACAAAGATGGTGATGCCCAACTTCGCTGACGACGAAATCGGAACTTCACGAACTCCGGGAAACCCATGTGAGCCAACTGATGTTGTTCTAAGTATAATGCTGAAATGTTTTTGCCTTGAGTTTGTTCATTTATTATTGTGAAAATCTTGCGTGTATCCTTCAACTTCGTAACAAACTGTAAATAATAGAGGTAGCTTCCTTGATAAGTGTTGAGCTGAATAATTTGTCTTCGAACTCAATGAATAAAGTTTTACAGTGTTCATAATAAAAAAAAATTTACAGTGTCCACAAACTGTAAAAATTAGTAATAGCTTCCTTAAAAAGTGTTCATATTGTAATTTGTCTGTACACTTGGACATATGAAGTTGTTGATTATGTGTGAAGAATGTGAAAATGGTGAGATTACAGTTTGAATTACTTATTCAACTGTAACTTATTTGTTGAACTAGCTTCTGTATTGTGTTGAAGTACAAAGTTCTATGAAAGATGTACGTAAAGAATTTGTAGTGGAGAGAAATGATGACGAGAATGTTGCGGACAACCTGATATCATTACCGAAGGCAACGTTAGGAGAAGATGGTCCGATGGTGCCTGAGGTGCCGGAGGTGGTTATGATGTTCAAGGATGAAAAAGAATTGTGGGACTTCTATAAAGGATATGCATACCATATAGGTTTTCCGGTTAGGAAACGAAATTCGAAAAAGGGTGACGATGAGAAAATTAAATGTGACTATCACATGTAGTTGCGAAGGTCGAAGAAGCACCAGTACAAGTGGATCTTTCAGGCCCCAACCAATAATACAGACAGGTTGTAAAGCTAGGATCACTGTCTCTTCAGATATTTTTGGAATCTGGAGAATCAATGCAGTGTACCTCGACCACAATCATAAAACAAGTCCTTCCAAGTCGAGATTGTATCGCTGTAATCGAGAATTAAATTCACAAGTAAAACGAAAGCTTGAAGTGAATGACATGACCGGAATTCCGTTACACAAAAGTTTCAACTCTGCAGTGGTTGAAGCTGGTGGATATGAAAACATGACTTTTGTGGAAAAGGATTGTCAAAATTATATTGAACAAGTGAGACGATTAAGACTTGGGGAAGGAGATACAACAGCAATAAATCCTATTTTTCCAAGATGTAAGCTCAGTGCTAGGGATTCTACTTTAGTATGGATTTAGACGATGAGTCTAGGCTGAAGAATGTATTTTGGGCAAATAATAGGTCCAGGTAAGCGTACAAGGAGTTTGGCAACATTGTCACATTTGATACCACGTATCTAACTAATAAGTATGATATGCCTTTTGCCCCTTTTGTCGGCGTTAATTTTCACGGACAATCAACACTTCTCAGTCGTAGTTTGTTGTCCAATGAGGACACCAATACTTTTGTGTGGTTGTTTAGGACATGGCTTCAGTGCATGCATGGAAAAGCTCCTAGGAATCATTAGGGCTATCAAAATGCAGTTCAGATTGTTTTTCCTAATACAAAACATATGTGGTGTTTGTGGCATATTCTTAAGTAGTTGCCAGAAAAGTTTGGATATCACATTGATAAGGCTTCCATTTTTTCGACTATACATGGGTTGATGTATGAATCATAGTTTGTAGAAGAATTTGAAGATGGTTGGAGGGCCATGATTGACATGTACGGGTTGCATAGTAATGATTGGTTGTCAGGACTGTTTGACAACAGAGGTCGTTGGGTTCCTTGCTATTTGAATACAACATTTTGAGCAGGGATGTCTACAACCCAGTGGAGTGAGAGTATCAATGCATTCTTTGATAGGTATGTTCATTTAAAGACCTCGTTGAAACAATTTGTTGAATAGTATGAACTAGCACTGAGAAATAAGGTTGAGAAAGAGTTCCAGGCCGACTTTAAGTCATACTCGCAAATGATATCGTGTACAACAATGTTCGAAATGGAGAAGCAATATCAGAAATGTTATACCATTTCCAAGTTTAGGGAGTTCAAGTCGAGCTCATAGGGAAGGTTTATTGCGACATCATATCTACCACGGAGAGAACTTCAGGGACGATGTTTGATTACGCTAGGTTTTCATGTATGATGACTGCTGAAAGATGAAAAAGTTTTTTGTCTCATTCTAGAGAGACAATTGTGAAATTGTTTGCAGTTGCCACTTGTTTGAATTTCGAGGAATTCTGTACCGGCATGCTATTGTAGTCTTGATCCGTAATGACGTCATGTCACTACTGGATAGGTACATACTACGGAGATGGAGGAGAGATGTTTGTAGAGCACACACCAGGGTCGCAGTGAACTACGATGGGTTGGTTAGTAATCCTGAACAGTTGAGATACGACGATATATGTAAGGCTTTTGCCCAGGTTGCAAACCTGGCGGCTAATGATGAAGTGTGCTACCATTTGATCAAGGAGTGGATAACAAATCAAAATAAAGAGTTGATTAAAATGAAGTCAAGTAGTAGGAGTAATGTTGTTTTACAAGGCACTACTCAGTTAGCCTCCTAGGGTAATCAATCTGAAAACAATACCGGAGGGAGCGTAAGAGATCCTCTGTTAACGAGACGAAAGGGTATGCCTAAGAAGCTTCGGAGAAAAAGTCCCTTAGAGTCATCTTTGAAGAGAACAAAGGTTTGTTTATCACGTTATATTTCCACTTAAACATTATTCCTTTTACAATGACTATTTAACATGTCTGTACGTGTAAGCTACGTCAAATGCAACTAAAGGATCTAGGAGAACAACGTCCAGCCAGAGAAATACACCTCCTATTGCATCCGTCGTCCAAGCATCTCAACAATATTCTATCCAGACACCAATTTCGTATTTGCAACTATTGTTGGTCAGTATACTTAGATTATTATGCTTATTTATTCGAATCCTTAACAAAGGCATGTACCTTGTGGATATTCTCATGCTTTTATTTGGACTCTGTTCTTAACAATGTTGTGATTTGTTGTAGGGCGATGCAGAAAGTCATACATTCCCGCAAGCATTTCAAGCAGTGAACTTCATCCTTCCAATGGCATCGAATCTCGTGTTTCGCTCCCAATGTGAAAATATTTTTAAATCAAGCAATTTGACTACGATTAGTTTGTTTACGCGTACTTACGTTCATATTGTACGATAGGTCATTTAGTGGCATACAACTATCCACATATCCCTTAAGATGGTGGAACTGGCATAAGAACTGTGTAGAGAAATTAGCTGCTAAACTAATCTCAGTTTTGTGGACATGAATCTTTTAGGAAGTAGTCTTTGGCTCTTTACACCCCTCCAACAAAATGGAGCATCTTTCAATTCAATCATAGATTAACAATTACTGAGTAGGCTGCGAGTGACCATAAGTTGATGAGCATGCTTGCTTGATTCTTCACCAGTAGATTTAAGAGGCTGATTTTTGGTTTCTTATTTACAGGTTGTATATGACTAACACTTTCATGGGGTGTGGTTTCTATTTTGTTGAAAGAAAGCTTGTATCATGAAAACTTTTTGCTGGTTTATGCAGTTTGTTGAAAGGTTGCTTGTCCCTAATTTTAGACGTCTTAATGGTTTTAGTATGCAGTATTAATTTTTGTCAGTTTTGGATATCTAGGTCATGGAATGTTCCTTTTTTTTTTTTAACTTCACACAAATGTTGACAGAGATAAAGAGAGTTCAAATATATGAAATATAACGTTTCTGCTGCTTACTTTACCGTGCTGCAATATTAATTGGACGGTTATGAAATTCTTTGAACTAGTTCATTGTAGAGCAGAGATAAAGGAAGTTGAAATATATAAAAATGGAACACTTTTTTTAGCAGAAACATGGTACAAACCAAATGTTTTCTGTATTAAGTCACCCCATCAATTTTCGAATAAATATACACCAACATAAGTTACAAGAACTCTTCACCAGCCAATAATGACATTAGGAACATAACAACATAAAGGGAAAAAGTGCTTTCAAGGAATGTAAGTGCATCACGCCGACCCCTTTCCTTTTTCATTATCTTCCGAGAGCTCTTTGCCCTTGAGGAATGTCACATTCAACAAAATTTCAATGTTTTTTTTCTCAGCTACACGATTTAGACTATCGAACATGCTTGGCAACTCGTGGACTTCCTCGTTCACAGTCGGATTCTTTGCTTCCTTAATGGTACTCGACTTACCGCCTGCTTCTTCCTTTTTTACTCACTCAAAAATCCGCACTCATTATTGCAAGATTTGAATAGTCGGCCTTTGTTGTTGCCTTCCTTCTCAACCTCAAAGCATTTCTTGAATCCATCTACACACCATGGATAATGACGTTTTTTGTGGCATTCTATGAAGAAGTGCTCAGTGCCTCTACATCTATGACATATACCGTAATTCTTGCCTTACATCCCTACATAAACAAGAAAATCCGTCCAAGTTAGTATACATACTGCCCTAACACAATCAGCAGGTATTGCAAGTTCAGATACAAATCAGATTCATAGTGCATGTGGCAATAGCTGAAGGTAAGTTCAATGTTTCTAACAATTTACCACCAAAACATTAAACCAACTTATGTAATAATTCGCCCAATTCCAATTCTAAGAGGCGAATCCAAGTTACACAACTTATGTAATTAACAAACCTGCACAGCACTGATAGTTGCAGCAAGATACTTCCTTGCTTTGGTTCTTAAGTTACTCTGCAAATTATTGCAATTGAGTATTCAAACAGTTCATTTCAAAAGGAAATGTAGTTTAGAACAAAAGGTATGCTCTTTGATTAGTAAAGTTTATTGACTTGGCCAAGAGAGTGACTGCACCCATCAACATTAAGCAATCATATATTCTTGCCAAAAAGACTACTTAACCAATCATCCTATGTGGCCACAGATTTCAATATGCACACACTCAATGAATACCCTCATATTCAATTTGCCTTCATTATTGCTTTTTCCTTTTTAGTAGAGTACGAAGAAGGAAGAACCTGTTAAGTTTTTGATTTCAATGTGGGAGACTGCCATCTTTGCCTCCAATTAAATGATATTATAAAATCAATTGAGCTCCCCAATTCCCCAGTTCTACCGGAACCAAAATGCCAATAGAATTAAAAACAAGAATTCTTTCAACCTCTTTAACTCAGGTTTCAAATTGAAATCAATTCATAATAGCGGGGTCGTTTCTTATATATATATAAACATAAATGAGTAAAATCTTCTACAACCATCTCACAAATTCTCAAGAAGCTCATACATATCCCAAAATTCAAGTTCTTGAATGAAATATTAAGAATTTGTTAAAAACTCCAAAAATCTTGCCTCTTCAAAACATGTACCGTAGGTGTGGAAAACCCATAAATAATTTTTTCAAAACCCACAAATCTTACCTATTCGAAATGCTATAGATTCTGTAATAACGGTAGGTCTGAAAACATCGACGACTGCCAGAGATGATGATCAAACCGACGACGAACTCTGCAGGAATAACGGGCTTCTGCAAACTGTAACAAGGAGAAAAAAATTTGATTCTTTGTTTCTTAGCGGTCGACGACGGCAGGATATGGTGCGAGAAAAATGGCCAAGATGCTTTTCCAATTGAGCCATTTTTCTCTTCTTTTTATTATTTTTTTATTTTTTACATGCTAGTGCCTAATAGCTCACCATGACAACTCATCTGGAATCTTTCTATCAATTGGTTTCTGTACACATAGCGGGGTTGATTGAGGTTAATCTTGAAACTTCATTCTAGCAATTTGTTCAAATTCGAAATTACAGCCAATCAAATCAAAATCCAATTTCAAAAATCAAAAAAATCAATTCGAAAGTTTACTTGTACAAAAATTAGATATCAATAATATTCTATTTCCTCCATCTTCTCATTTTAAATCACACACCCAAACCCTAAAAATCTCAAAATCACAAATCACAACTTGATTTTTCCTTCTCTCTCCTGCGGCTCTGACAGCTTCAGCGACTTTGGTGCACCACCCGACACATTGCTGCACTCGACTCGACTCGACTCAGATACATTCTTCTTCTTCTTCTTCCTTTTTTTTTTAACTTTTGAGCAATGTCGTGATTGACGGTACAGTGGTAGTACTATGGTGATGTGGTGTGTTGGTTTTGCAACTATGGTGATTGTATTGTTTGTGTAGTTGGGTGCGATGGTGGTGTGGTGCTGTGGGTACGGTGGTGGTGGTTATTGTTGATACAGGCTGTGGTGGTAGTACCAAACTGCGGATTCGGGGAATTTTTTGAGGGGTTGTGGTTGTCGAATGACAAATTAGTGGTGGTGGTGGCGGCTATATTTGAGATGATGGTTTTGTTGTCGCGCGATGGTGGTGATTTCGGCGCGGTGTGACGGTGGCAGTTGTGAGGCAATAGTCACAAGTATTGATGGTGGTCACAAATGATTTTATTGTTTGTGATTAATAAATTGATTAATGTGTGACCAATAAATTAGTTAATGTGTGACCTAAAAATTTGTTAATTTGTGACCTGAACATAATTTGTGGCCAATTAATTTGATATTTTGTGACTTATGAAATTAGTGATTTGTGATTAAGGAACAATATTTGACCTATTAATTTGATAAATTTGTGATTGTGAAATAATTTGTAACCAATTAATTCAATAATTTGTTATCAAATTATATAGAATTGTGATCTTATATTTAATTTATAAAATATATTTTTAGTTAATTATTTCATAAATAAAATTTAATAAATATCTAATTTTTAAAATTTTAAATCTTTTTCTTAGTTTTGAAATGAATTATAGTGAAACTCTTACTTATAAATTTATCTCTTGTTCAAAACAACATGGGAAATAATTCATGACTTAAGAGTCGTTCCAACTATGAGCAATCAAAGAAGTAATAGCAAAAGAAGCTAGCTAATAAGATATTGCATTTCCATTTTTTTTTCTTTTTTGAGTAATACTATTTAGGACTACTAATATTACAATATCAGTATATGTGATATTAAAAGAGAAATATAATTAAATTAGAATTTTATCTTTACATAAATTTATCATATAGTGAAAATGGTTTTGTAGCACAAGTAATGTTAGATAAAATTAATTTTATTAAATGAAAATTTTCAACTTTTAGATGTCTCAAAATCGAATTATATCAAAAGATAAAAGTGTATATATGAGGCTAACAACCTACGAAATAGTTAGCAAGTTCAACTTTATCTTGTGTGGTTTTATAACTGCTGAGTTTGACATTACATCGGTCATCAAAATTCCATAAAAATTAGTGTTACACACATAATTTATCTTTTTTAAGGAGTTGGCCTACCCTAACCCAACCGCTTTACATTATGTTGCTGGTACGTTTTGGGGTGTGATAATGATGTGAATTTTGCTACGAGATGATGAAGATTGCTCTGTGGAGAGGAGAGGTGGGTGTGCATTGAATTTTATTATTATTTGCTTTTCTAAATTAAAAATGAGAAAACTTTTATTTATGAAATGAAATTTTGACTTATTGTAGCGTTAAAACACATAAATTTTAATCCACAGAATAGGCATGATCAATGTCCACTGTAGTTTATTTATGCAATTTCGTAAATTATGAACTTCAAAGGTCACTATTTTTTTTCTATAAATCAAAATCAACCGACCTAAATTAGAAAATTCAAAATATTATTGATGAATTTAAATGCCTTTTTTTTGTATTTTAGGACTTGATCCTATTTGCAATCTCAATTTCACTTTATTTTTTTGTTTATTTGCTTTGATTTATAACAGTGACCCGAGCTTCGACATTTCTGGGTGGCCCGACCGATATCCCTATTAATCCATGTCTAAAAGAGCCGACATTAGGGTTTCTTTGCAAAAATCCCAACTCAAAGAATGTGGCAATTAGAGAGATGGGAAGTATCTAAAGGGTTGTTACCTCTCTTTTTGCCAATGATTTCAGGAAATCAACAACCCTCTCAGCCAGCAGCTACTCGTAATTATTTCACATTGTGACTGTGCTTGTGCTTGCTGAAACAACTCCTTTTTCTCATCTTCATCAATTCACTTGAGCAATGCTTCACATGAGCAATGCTATGTATTTAGAGAAAATGAAGCTTATAAGTAAATTATAAGCTTAGCCAAACATGCTCTTTCGTTTCAACTGAACCTTCTGCTTTCGCGTTCCTTTCCTCGTAGGCTGTGATGATAAGTTTCTTCAGTTGGGTCGGGTATGGAGAAGCCCTGACTCGTATCTTGGCGGGGCAAATTCAGATGGCATGTTTTGCAACTGGATTTTGCAGCCATGGCGAGTTCGGAATCTCTTGCCTGATATATTACAGATCTGAGCCTCGGGTTCTATTCTATTTGTTATAAAATTCTTAGCCCGTTATTGTCTGCACAATTCGGACGGTCACCGATCAAAAAGTGGGTTGAGTTAACTGGAAAAAGAAATTAATGCGGACCTCTTATCATATTTGCTGGTAGATAAATGAATTATTATGGTAAACTGGAGGTTAGGCGAGGTCCCTTCAATGAGAAGCGTTTCACTGTGTTCTTGTTATTGACTTTTTTTTCTTTCTTTTTTCCTGCTTTTCTTTCTTACTCGTGGTTTGGTTGTTTCGATGATATTTCTTAGGCTTGGCTCTTCTTTGGAAGTCTAGAAAAGGCTTCGAGGACTACAAGAATTTCAAGTTAGAGAGTGGTGTGGACAATCTGCCAATGTCATTATTTATTTTTTTACAATATCTTTACTGGTTCTTGGGCTTCATTTACTATGAAGCTGTTGGTATTTCTCTTGATATGATTCCAAGGGTGTGGTCAATTATGCTGTGTCCAATTGATAGTCATGTTTATGCTTTAATTTTGTTAATTACTGAACGATTGCATGCTTTTGCATTTCTTGATTGTGACATTTGATTCTTATTTGTATCTTGTTGCTTTCTACCTTTTTTAGTTGTTGAGTTGTCTTAGTTTTTCTGTCAAGGTGACGTCATTATAATTTTTTGATGGAATTGGAAGACCATAGACAAAAACTTGGTCTTGGACGGACTGGAAGTGTTCTAGTTTTTTACATTTCTGCAGCTTTATTATTTATCCTCTTATTGCTATTCCGATGGTTTTGATTGTGATGTGTTAACTGCAGCCTGTAGGCCTTGTCAAGAATTGAAAGACCGTTATTGAAGAAACTGGTGGATATGGTTAATTTTGCCTTTAGTTTCAGTGTTGCTGAGTAAAGGACAACACTGTTTGAATTTGTTTCTGATCTGGGATTTCTTAGAGTGAACCAACTAAAATTTTGTGAAACCCAGCTCTTCCCCCCGAGTGTTCTAGTTTTTTACATTTCTGCAGCTTTATTATTTATCCTCTTATTGCTATTCCGATGGTTTTGATTGTGATGTGTTAACTGCAGCCTGTATGCCTTGTCAAGAATTGAAAGACCGTTATTGAAGAAACTGGTGGATATGGTTAATTTTGCCTTTAGTTTCAGTGTTGCTGAGTAAAGGACAATGCTGTTTGAATTTGTTTCTGATCTGGGATTTCTTAGAGTGAACCAACTAAAATTTTGTGAAACCCAGTTATTATTTCATCTTGTCGTGTGTATGTACAACCACATGATCAGCACAAGAGTCGAATAAAAGATAAAACTTATTGGTTTTGGAATGGTTTCAGTCTCAAATTTGATTTTGTATTTTTAAAGGAAAAGGATAAATTTTGAACTTCAATTTGGAGTGGTTTGTATACCTTCCCAAATGTAGGCCATAATTCGGGGATATATTTTCTGGTATGTCATTCTGTTAAAGTGATGCTGTTGTAAAAACAAAGGAGTTGCAACTGAAATCAGCATAAGTGGTGAATGCTGGCAATCATTTTCATGAAAGGTCTGAAGTCTCATGAGAGGCTTCATCATGAGGATTTCAATTATTCTTGAAATTTTCTCAAACAAAAGTTCTGTCAAAAGGTTGTTGAAATTAGCCCAAATAAATAAAATCTTTGCGATAAGCTCTCTTTCCTTGAAAATTTTTTTTGTTCAATTTTCATTCATCACAGCTATATGCGTGAGCTACGATGTGGATTAACATGTTATTTGTATATGAATTGTGTATAGAAACTACATATATTATGACGAAGCAATGCTGGCATGAATGAAGTTTGGTCAGATAGAGCTCTACACCAAAATTTAAATATGAGCCTGTTGACTTTCTTTTTGAGTAGCTTCTAGATTTCACAAATGATATTGCATGTTGAGCCATCTATAGTCGAGTTCCAAATCTGATTATCAGAGCAATCTAATCATTGTTGTTGCATTTTTAATTTTGTTTCGTGACTGCATGCAGAATTGTGATCTAGGATCAAGGGACTCTTATTTTGAGTCTCAGTTTTTCTGTGACTTTCTGCATTTTTGGAGAAGACAAGGAGTTCTTTAATTTGAGAGCATGTTGGCTGTGGAAATTTTCCGTTTATTCCTTGTGCATTATTATCCTCTTTACTGATGGTCATTAGTTCTTCTTGAATGGGGAATGTGCCATTATAGAATTTCATCCATCTTGAATGAAAGATTATGCCAAGTGTGCACTTGTATTTATTGAGTTGTTTGATTCCTAGAATTTCTTCGTTCCTTTGCTCTACATCTCCTCGTTATATTTTTTGTCCTTTACCTGGTTTTACAATTGTGATTGTAATTGTTTTAGCTATGATGGGGTCTGAATGGCAAGTGGTTCTAAATTTAAGAAAAAATCTATATTATGCAATCGGTTGTAACGATTGTCAATGAACAAGAGGGCATATTATGCAATCGGTTGTACTAAATGTACATAACAACTTACATAATGCAATCGGTTGTTCAATTGAGTATTGTCTGGTGCAACTGCAGCGTGATAGACTCGCATGGCGTTCAGCAAATGCTCCCAGGAGTTCTAGATTACACTCAGGTGTTTGGGGGTTAGGATGTTGATGGGATAGTGATTTTGGTTTATTTTTTATATTGTACTTTTGTGATGCGTTTAGTTAGATGAATTAGACGTATGCTATTTGTATTTGGAGCATCTCCAATACTCTTTATTAGTTTAATTTTTTGTATTGTAGAGTCAAATCTTTTTTTTACGTTGTCAACAAGTTCTCTTATCTAAAATTTGAAACGAAGCGTGAAATTGAATCAAATTCAACTTCAATATTGTACCTGGTTTCATACGATATTTTTCGATTTCGATGCACCTCTAGTTAATAGAGAAGCAGCTTGGAGAATAATTAAGGATCCATCTGAAAGTTTTTCAAGAGGTCAAAAGAAGATTTTGAGATTTAAAAGCTGTTTTTCCAGGAAGAACTTTAAAAGAAATTTGAATTGATTCAACGTGACTTCATCTAAAAACATTTTCACAATAGGAAGTTTTTTGAAAATTAGTTTTCAAAAAAAATTAAAGTTTTCTTCGTAAAACTCTTCATAGGAAATGAAAGCAAAAGCAAATGTCATATTGAACGAGCCTAAAATATAAGAAATGAAAGTAAGGCAGAAAATAAAATGTCATAATTTCTCAGAGAGAAAAGCTGAACAAAGAATAGCATTTGTTTGGTTTGGATAAAAATTAAATTTGTCGTTATAAGTCTCATAAAATATATAGTTGAAAATGAATTTGGGGCAAAATAAATTTTGAGAAATGGGATCAAATATGGACTAAATATGAAAAGTATTGTCTGAGTCTATGTTGGAGATGCTCTTAATGTGATTAGCCCTTGTTTGAGCCACGTTAAAATTTTTATTTTTATTCTTCTACTTATTTTCAACCACACATTTTTCAATAAAATAATATTTTTTATCACATCAATAATTTTTTTTTTTTCATCCACAAATTCTCTATCAATCTACTATTTCAAAATACATTCTTTTAAAATAATGTGGCTCAAACACACATTCACGAAAATAGACTATAAAGAATCATGAAAATTAAAGAATTAAGAGCTCGTGTTATGTCAAATAAGAAAAAAGCCAAAGAAAATTGGACAAAATTAAAAAATTAAGAGCTCGTGTTGTGTAAAATAAGAAAAAAGCCAAAGAAAATTGGACATTTTTCTTGTATTCGTAAAAAATAAAAATAAAAATTAAAAAAATTTGTGAAACTTAAAAGAATTATGTTAGTTGTACACTTCGTTGTACATCCGAAGTTAATATTATAGTCTTCGCTCAACTTAAATACCATGGACTGATCCGAATTTAGCATTCAATCATGCTATGTGCGCATAGTGCCTTACAATAAGTGTGATACTTTCACGTGACATTCATCACAATCATTGATTTCCACAACATTATATCATATCATTGTCCATATTTTTGACACATGAGGTGGAATGTCAATAAGAGAAAAAATTTCATGCAACTTAAATACCATGGTCTGATCCGGATTTAGTATTATATTATTTCCTCGACTTGTCATGTACTAATAAATTCTTTTGTTAAAATATATAGCATTGGTTTTCTAGCAGCCAAAAAAAAAAAAGTACTTTTTTCCGACAGGTACGGTATCAAATCTATCCCTAAATGGTTTTTCCCTTTGTACCGGACCTCTCACGTGAGGTGGGAGTAAAAAAAAAAATGGATCAGGCTATATGTATCAAAATTTTTACTTACTATTCACAATGAAGAGGTGGACCACATGGTCGAAATTTTTAAATACATGCGGACCAATGCATTATGTGGGGTGGGGGTTAAATCAATTATATACAAACCATTATGTACAAATGAATTAACTAAAAAAAAAAAAAAATTTACCCACTCCATGTGCACTGGCCGAACTAGGGGTGGGCCTAGGGGTCCCGTGACCATCCTACTTTGCTTACTTTATTATTATTTTTTCTATGTTTTGTTTTAATTTTTGAAATCATTATAAAATATGAAACGAAATCGAAATATTACATTCTTAATACCATTTTGAAGTGCTCACAGTCTATTTTTTATGTTAACGGCGAGCGAAATGACCAATCATAGTAAATGTTACGATTTGTCAAAGTAGATGGTTTAAAATTAATATTTCGAGAATTTCGAAAACATGTTAACTTTAAAAATTTTCCGACGATCGTACGATAGTCGAATCTACAAATCGCTTATATCATCTCAAATCTCGTTTTGAGGACTACGTTATAGGCATATTGAATAGTTCAAATAGATATAAAAAATAGTTAAAAATATGTCAAACGTATGTCTTAAAAAGAGGCGTCTAACTCGCATTTTTTTTTAAAAAAAATTAATTATTTCATTTACATTTATTATTTTTGTGATACAAATATTTGTGATACAAATTTCTCAATATAATTTGCATTATTTTATTAAGAATTTTATATGGGATATGGTATAAAAAAATTTTGAAATTTTACCTCCGAAAAAGTCACATTAGAGTTGGCAATCGTGCAGGTTCGGGACGGGCACTCCTGCGCTGCCACTCCCCCACGCACACCGCCCCACCTTAGATGAGGTGGGGCGGGTTCGGGGCGCGGGTTTGCCCCGTTTCCCACCCCATTTGTATTTTTAAAAAAAAAAAATATTTCAGTTAAATTTTTTTTTATGGTTAATTAATTAATTTTTTTTTATTATTTTTCACGGGAAGGGTTCAAGGCGGGGCACCTCCCCAACCCGTTCATGTAAATTTTCGAATGCAAAATTACATGGGATATGATTTTTTGGGATGTAAAGTTTCGATTATAAAATTTCTCCTAATTTTTTTGCAAGTTCTATTGTGTCCCTCTAACTTTAATTTTCTGCTTCCGCCCCGTCCATGTGTGAGTGTTCTTGTGGGGTTTACGGAGAGCCCTGTACATGCAGCATGTTTCACCTCCAAATACTGAAAATTTTACAAGAATTACTGTAGCACCCTCAGATTGTCAAACCACATGAAGTCACAAAGGGTAAAAAGGTAGTGAAATGAGGGTAAAAGAGTAAATTGGATACAACATAAATAAGAAGCTTGACCGAAAAAATAGGGTTAGGAGCTCAGATGGAAAGAGTGAGGGTAAGGGAGATTGGGAGTTTCTGAAGGGTGGTTGCCTCTCCCTTTTACCCAATGATTTCCTCTTTTAAACCAAAGCCAACAACCCTTGATGCTGTTGTATGTGTATCTATCAACTATAGATACACTACTTACAGAAAGACAGACAGAAACTGGGAATTACAGTTGATCTTTTCTATGGTTTCTTTCTTGCTGGTACATATTCTGTTTCTTCTGCTGGTTATCGAAACTGGGACCTTGATGTCAAACTTGATTAACATGTAGCATGATTGTTTATTAAGATCCTGTTTGACAACCATTATAATAAAACTCTTTTTTTCTTCCAAGTTTTATGAGGCTGTGATGATAATCGTCTTTATTCCTCTGAGCTGATGAATTGGGCAGTGAGATGATTCGTATCTTGGCAGGGCAACCCGGATGGCTGAGTATTGGGTTTTTCCCCTTTTCTCTCACACGCAACCGGCGATTTTGCAGCCATGGCGTGATCGTCTTTCTTGCCTGAATTGACACAGATCTGAGCCTCGATTTCCTTTCCACACTTGTGCTTTTGTTTTCAGAAACAATATAGAATCTTTTCTGCCAAGTTAATTATGATGTATTTGGAGCTGATTTATTTTTATTTTTCTGGTTTTGGGTAAAGTAATTTCACATTTATCTGAGAAAAACATGATAATGAATTAGGTTGCTCGCGGAAGGAAAATAGTTCTGGGCAATTCAATTGCAACTTACTAGATCGATTTAATTTTTAACATAAAAAAATATTATATTTATCCCTTTTTTTTATCAGTGATTGAATTCTCGAATGGGGAATAGACGACAGAGAAAAGAGATTAAATTATTTCTCTTAAATAAAATATTTTTCTTATTTTTGAAAAAAATATGATCACAAGTTAAAAATATTTTTCATGATAAAAATTGTCAAAAAACATTTTAGAAAGTGAGAATTTAGGTGGAAAATGAAATTTTTATATATAAAATAAAGTCAATCGAAAATACTCTTAGAAAATTTCGGCGCTACACTAGCTTTTGACGTCTTAGAAAATAGTCAAAATTAAAAAAATCAAATTTTCAACTAATTTAATTTTCTTCAACCTCTCATTCTTTAGATGCTTTTTTAGTTTTCACTTTTTAAATGGCTGAATTATTTTCTTTACCTCTTTTGTCTTTTTAAGGCGTGCTTTATTAGTTTTATTTATTCTCTTTTTAGAATTCTTTTATTTGATTTTAGTCTATTAATTTTTTTAAAATTCATTTGATTTTAATTTCAAATTTTTAAAAGATTTTATTAGTACAAAAGTTAAAATGACTTTATTTAAATAGTTAAATAAGATTTAAGTTATAACGCTATCCACATTATGTAATTATGATTTCGAAACTTGTTATTATGTTGCAAACTTCAAATGTATGTATGAAATTCCTATAAATTTATTAAGTATAACTTGTTTAGTTGAAATTATAATTATATAAAAAAATATTCTAACTTTTGCATTTCGAAAACTTGAAAATTGTATAATTGATTAGTGGCGGGAATTATTAAGTAATATAATATTTTATAATTTTAAATGTTTGGTAAGTATTATTTAAATTATTAAATAATTGTTAACACAATTAAAAATTTAAAATAATATTAAAAATAAGAAAAATGTTATTTTACATTTAAATATCGCCTAGGCTTGTTTAATTCGCATGCTTGAAACTTCACCTCCACATTTAGTTATGCTTTATGATTTTTAGAACATTGAGTTTTACACTTAAATTCATTATTTTTCTATATTCTTCCATGGCATTATTACAAAAAATCATTTCTATTTTGAAAATTACAGCAACAATATTAATTATGAATCCTAGATAAACACACATACATCTCTGTTTATGCATAGGGGTTGTGACAATGACTGTAGATTCTTTTGCGCTGATGAATCCGGCTTCGAGACGAAATGACTCGTATTTTGACGGGGTAACTTGGATGGCGTGTGATTATTTTTCTTCGAAGGCATTTTATAGCCATGGTCAGGTTTTATTCTCCTTGTTTGATTATAAGATAGAGTTCTAAACTTCAATTTCTTTCACTTAGCCATGTAAATGAGTTGAGCTGACTTGAGCTGGCTCAGGAGCTAAGACTCTCGTCTCATTCACAATCCGTGCGAAAAAATTACTCGAGCTATTTTGGCTCGAGCCAAGCAAATTAGCTTGGTTTTTTTTTTCTTGCAACTCTGTGCTACCTCTTACATGCAACTACATGCAACTGAGTACAAGCCTTTTGCAAGCAGCTATAGAAGCTCCCTATAGAATCACAGGTCCAATATCAACTCGGTGTGTCTCGAACTTTTTTTGAGTCGATGAGTTGGCTTGACATTCCTACTTTCACTGCATATTCTTTTTTTAACTTTTTCCTAATTTTTATAGATTCAATAATTGATTATTATTATTTGAGGGGGGTCTAGAAAAAAATTGTTTAGAAAAAAATAATAATAATTAAAATATTACCAAATTAAGTTAAAATTTCCAAAATTAGTTTTGAGGAGACGAGTCAATTTCTTGTGTTCCTCGAGTGAATATTTCAAATTACGTAGCACAAACACTAATTTACAAGTTAGTTGTGTTGCGGTGGTGGCAGGTGAGGTAACCAAATTCCCAATTAATAATTTATTCACTTGCCGCACTACCCGCCAAACATGCCCTTCAAGGAGGTGACGGAGTGGGGTTTGTGTGTTAGTTATATTACCGCTATACCCTTTTGCAAGACGTCCCAAACGTAGTCAAAATCGATAAAATGGCCCTCAAATAATATATGGAAGTTACCAGTTTTTAGGGATGGCAAAAAAATTCAACAAACCCGATACTCGCGGGCCCCGCCTCATTTAATTTTTTTTTTTTTTTTAGAATTCAATACTTTTCATTAGTTCTAATAGAAAATGACAACTAAAATTATCTAAAAGATATGGCAAACAATAAAAACCTTAATTTACCAAATATATTTGAATAATTTAACTTTTAAAAATAAGTAAATATTAAAAAATATATTATTATCTCAATCTAATGAATGGGAGCAATAAAATGAATTATCAAAAATTTAAAAAAAAATTAAACGAAATAATAAACGGGGCAAGAGCCAGGCCCCGCCCTGCCCCGCCCCTCCCCTCCTTGCCTTAAACAGGTAACGGGGCGGGGACGGAGCGAGGGGTAGGGGAGGTTGCCCTGGCCTTGGCTCCCACTCGTTGCCATCACTGCTAGTTTCCAATAATCTATTGTAATTCATTTCTCATAATATATGGTCACGTACGTATGATGGTCATAATATATTGCCATCCATTTTTCAGCCTATGATGGTCACGTACGTATGGAGTGACAATTGAACTTGACAAATGTACGGTAGGTATGAAGTCACTTATATAAGATTACATTCTCAATCTTTCTAATATCATTTTCCATGTGAAATCATCCATTGTGTTTCGCCCACTCTCAAATAATCTATATCTGATTTGAGCATTGGAGTTTACACGATAAGGCTAGAGTTATGCAGTCTAACGTGGTGTCCAATTCTTTATGTAACATACGTGTGAATGAAAGAAGAGCTGGAATATGTTGACAGCGCGATCCCGACGAATTTTTTTGAAGTCAATACTTCATTCAACTTCTTTGATGACCTTGAGGAGTGAATTTTTCTCCATACATGAGAAAATAAAAGATGAGTTGCAATTATGATTTATCAAAGACTGACGTCGACTTTTTTAAGTTATGCACAACTTTGTTTTATTAAAGGCAAATTCATAATTACTAAAAATTAAGGGATGAAATCTCTGACATTTTCGCAAATATCTACATTTACATTCTTTTTTCGAAAAACATAACTCTTATGTTCATTCAGCACTTTTATCGCACAATTTGCATACTAAGTTCCCGTTTTATGGAAGTTAAAATCAGATTTTTAGAAAATTTTGATAAAAGTTGGTAAAAATTGCAGTTGAAAAATAGTGGAACCTATGAAATACGTAATTAATATTAATTGTTGGCTTCAATTTAATTTTTTTAAAATTTCCTGTGAAATAGGGGCTAAAAATCTATTTAACAGATGGTACGGCAGTAAATTTAAATGATTAAAAGAAATCTTAAATTAAGTCAAAGAATTCAGAACCTGTTTTAGCCTTATTTTATTGTAAGAATATATTTTAAAAAGTAGATCGATAAAGAATGTATAATTAAAAAAATAAATTTTTTTTCTGAATTTACGTGTAATATTATTCTATTGAAAATAATGAAGATCAAACAATGGCTCAATTATATATCTTTTGACTGTAGTGGAGGTGTGGGCTTCATTTTTTTTTTTTGGATAAAAATACATTTTAAAAAAGTATTTTCATAAAAAATTTGTGATTGAAAAAAAAATGAAAAATTCTGAATTTGGGTGCAATTTTATTTTATTAAAAAATTTGTAATTAAGAATGAGAGAGAGAGAAATATATTTTACAAATAATTGGGACCAAACAAAGCTAAAAGTTGCAATAAATACGAAATCACCACTATATCCTTTTGACTGCCATTCCAAGTGTTTTCCTGGTCTGCAAAATGGGACACAAAGAAGGGGTAAATTAAGAAAAGCGTGATACTATAAATTTAGAGCTAATCCAGAATCCAGGGCTACGTGCTTGGGAGTGAAGAATGAGGTTTACAGAGAGTGTGAGAATTTTATAAGGGTGGTTGCCCCTCTCTGTGAAACGATGATTTCCCCCATAAAAATCAACAGCCCTTGAGAAATTAGAAACAGCCAATGTTATCTGATGCAAGTGGGAATATATAATTACCCTTTTGTTCTTGGATTCGATTCCACCATAATTTGTAGTAGATATACACAGGGAGGGAGGGAGGGAGAGATCTCCTTCTATATCGGCGAGTGAGTTCGGTAATTTATCGATCTGATAATGCAAAGAGGCTGTGACGATTATTTTGATTCTTCTGAGCTGATGAATCTGGCTTTTAGATGAATTGACCCGTATCTTGGCAGGGCAACCCGGATGGCATGTGATTTTATGCAACCGGTTATTATGCAGCCATGGCGCGGTCATATTCTCCTTGCCTCTTCAAACCTATAGATCTGATCTGAGCCTCAATTTCTTTCCGTCCCTGCACACTTTTTATTTAGCCCATAGAAATTAAAATCAGATTTTTAATAGATTTTGATAAAAGTTCATAAAATGTTTGTTTGAAAAAGTTGTGAATCCATCAAATATGTGGTTAAAATTGATTTTTGACTTTGATTTAGATTAAATCTGAATTTTANTCCCTGCACACTTTTTATTTAGCCCGATAGGAATTAAAATCAGATTTTTAATAGATTTTTATAAAAGTTCATAGAATGTGTGGTTTAAAAGTTGTGAAATCCATGAAATATGTGGTTAAAATTGATTGTTGATTTTGATTTAAATTAAAATCTGAATTTTAATAGGTATCAAACACAGTATTAATTTAGCCTACATTTGGCCCATTAATTTTTTTTTTTTTTGTCTCTATTCTTATTTTTCATACATTCTCTCAATAAAATAATATCACACAAACCAAAAAATTATTCTTACTTTTTAACTACGCATTTTTAAATAAATATTATTTCAAAATCATTTTTTTTTTCAAATAGTGGAGATCAAACAAAGGCTTGACTCTTATGTTTAATTGCTCACATTTATGAATTAGTAGTTAGATTTGAATGTGCGTTAGACATTATTTTGAAATGTTTTCCAAGTACTGTGAATGTAAAATTTGACCTTCTATTTACTATTTTGATCTAAATATGAGAAAAATGTAAATAATTGAAAATAAATATTAATTATTTTATATACACGTAAATAGTGAAATGCATTGTGAATATTAGAATTACAACTAAATGCATAATTAAAGATAAATGCCAAATAAGATACATGAATTAACGTGAACGTTAATTAATTTAAAATTAATGCTAAAGAATATATACGTGACAATGAATGTTAAATTATTTATATTAAACAAATATATTTTAATTTTCAATTTAGTGAAACTAGATGATACTTAGTATGAACTGCATTTAAATGAATGTGAATGTTAATTAATTGAAAATTAATAACAAGTACGTGGATGTGAAATTTTAATAAATATTAATTGAATGAATGAATAAATCTTAATTAATTGATAATTAATTATAATATTTATTGAAAAATAAAAAATAAGATATTATTGAAAAATTGAATTGCAGTAGAGTTATAATCATAAAAAAAAGTTATTCTCATTTGATGTGATATTTAGTGTGTGTTTGCTTCCCATTATTGTAGAAGAAATGGATTAATGAATATTAATTTTTGGAGAATGTGTAGTTAAAATTTAAAGTAACTTTATTAATTTGTGTGTAGAATACTTTATTAGGTGAATGCATGGTGGATAATCTTACCGTGTCAAACAATATTTTGGAATAATGGAAGACAAACGAGGCCTTAATATATTATAAATAAGATAATTATATTACCACCACAAAATTTATTTACTACATCACAAATAAAATAGATTTTTTAATAAATACACCACCACAATTTTTATTAAATGGGTGTTTGGTGGGAATTAAAATTAAATTTTTAGTAGATTGTGATAGAAATTTTTGATGTGTAGTTAAAAAGTTGTGGGACTCATGAAAGATGTGGCTAATATTGATTGTTTGACTTTGACTTAAATTAAAATATGATTTTAATCCGAAAATTATAGTCTTCGTCCCATAAAAAACTTTAAATAAAGTGCGGTGTACTCATCTTCTTCCCAAAGACAATATCTTGTTGGATTCTTGAAAACAACGATCTGATGATAAATTTGATGCGGTGAATTTGGACTCCAAGGAATAGCACGCGTCATCCTATAAACACGTCAAAGGTCATCATTTTTGTTTCCAATTCTCTAAGGGTCCGTTTGATTGTAAGGGTGGAAAGAAAATGAATTCCAGAGAAAGTAATTGTCTAGAACTTATTTTCCAGGGAATTGTGAATTAAGTGTGTTTGATTATATAGTTTTCCACCTAGAAAATATTGAAATTTTGGATATTTTAGTGTTCGTTTGATTTTATTTTTCAAGGAAATTGTCCATTAAAAGGAATTTTTTTTAACAATTGGTTATATAATTTGTTTACATTGCACCAAAAAAAAAAAATCTAGAAAACCATTTTCCCACCAAAGTGGTGGGAAAATGGATTCAAATGAAAACATGGAAAAGAAGGTTACGTGACGGGGTGGGAGGAAAACCAATTACCAAGAAAAATTATCCTATCAAACAATCAAAAAGTTGGAACTTGAAAAATAATTTCCAAGTTCTATGGAAAATATGTTATCAAACATAGCCTAAGTTTTTAGTATATTGTGCCATAACTTCAGTAGGATCTTAACAACCCGAATATAATTGATGTTATATGAAATTGTAGCGAGATAAATTTTCGTGTTTTCCTTGACGTGTAGTGTGTTTCGGCTGCTCCAATCAGTGAATGCTAGTTGCAAAATGAGGTCGGAGATTTCTCCCCCGTTATACCTCCAACGTGAGAATCAGTCATTGGTTTAGGAAAGTAGGAAGATAGTATCTTTGAAATTCAAATAGTTCGAGTTTCCAGAAGAATACCTTTCTCACCTTGGGGATATTTATAGGCACCTGATGAAACGCCATCGTTCTGCGATTAATCATGCCACGTGTCCCACGTAAACCTTCCTACTTCCCCCACGTTGTAACGGGATGACTCCCACTCCTCAAGCTGTTGGTTGTGCCCAAGTTTGTTGTTGGGTGGTTCTCGTCCAGTTCATTGCTATTTGTATAGTTAAGTGTAGATTTGGCCTCATAGTAGTAATGATTTATGTGGACGTAAAGGGCATCATGGGGGTCGACAGCATATAGTGGTAGACGGCCTATTTGAACATAGGGGGTCTCATGGTGGTAAGTGGCCTCATGGGGTCAACAGCCTTAGGTGGTAAGCGGCCTCATGGTGGTCGACAGCCTTACAGTGGTAGACGACCTATCATGTGGTGCTCTAGTTGGGGTGCATATTAAGTAGCCCTTACCACAATGGCCATCGTGGATAATTATTAACACCATCTTATATCACTAGCTCCTCTACCTCTTGTCGATGTCTACCGACTAGGGGTAGCCTCTTCACGCTGGTTAATTAATTTGTTTATCTGTGTCGACATTTGATATAAATGGCAGCCTAATTGACAGAGAGTGACAAAGTACTATACATGTGGCACCCCATATTTGAGTTTTAGTTTTGGGGGGAAATTTCCCCCAAAAAATTCAAATTCTACTTCTATTTAAAGAGGTGATTGCTTTACTTTTACCCCACTTTGCAAAAATCACTCATTCCTCTAACTCTCTAAGGTAACTCTTTCATCTCATCTTTTTAGTTTTTTCTTTATTTCTTGTCATTTTGGTTTTCTTCATCTATCATATATAAAATTTTCATTTCTTCTTCATCCAATGAGAGTGATGGTAAGCGAAGATGGGTAGGCCAGGCCAATACCGGCTTCACCGGTCGACGAAATTCGACCAGTGAGGTCGTCGACCTGCTTGTCGACGGTCGACTAGCTTGGCTGGTTGATCGTCGACGAGTTACACGTCGACATTCCCGCTCAAGATGTTCAAATTTTCAATGACTCCGATAGTCCATTCCATTCGACTGAGTTTCATACCTTCCAACCAAGTTCTCCCAAAAAACACATTGATTCGATCAAGTCCTTAAATCAAAATATAGAGATAGAGCGAGATGCTGCAGGGAATGAGGTGATGCTTTTATAATTCCCCATCCAAAATGGAAAAGACAATAAGAAAATATGAGTGTGTGGATCACTATGTGTATAGAGCTCCTAGGCACAAAGAAAGGCTTCCCGGGCCCGTCCCCCGTGAGGTCGCCGTATATAAAGATATTATTAATTGTGGTTTTCGAATCCTCATCCATCATTTCTTCATCTCGTTATTTAACGAGTTTCACCTCACTCCTAATCAAATTCATCCCAACGCGTGGAGGAAAACACTATATTTCCTACACGTTTGCCTTAACAAGAAGATTTCACTCTCAATAGACCTCTTTAGGTGGGTTTTCGAGATGCACGACTAGCCTAATGCAACGCCTTCGTCTACTTTACCACTAGAGCCTCATTGCACTTTCCCAAGTTTAAAAATCCCAACAGCAGGTGGAAATTCCAATTTTTCTTTGTTCGACCTGATGAGTGCCAATTCCATTTCAATACCTATTGGAGGCATCCCTTAATTCGCCTCTTCAATAGTGAAGTCGAGATCACCCCTCTTCTAAAGGTTCAAATTCAATAACTAACTAAAATTCCACCCCTTGCGCCCGACCTAGGGCCAGTTCTGACAATAAGGAATATGTTGCTAGTGGGGATCAGTCGTCCTACCGGTGGGTCCTTTTACTTTGCTTGTATTTTTAAATATGTGAATATCTTTGACTTGTCTTTATTTGTTGGATTTATTTGTTGGACTTGATTAACTCAACTGTTTGCGCATAGGTATAGATTTTGATCTGGACGAGGTGTTGAAGTCCCTACATGAGCCAGGGAGTGATGAGGGATTCATCCCTACTGATGGTCCAGCATGTTTCGCTTTTACTTTTTCTTTTGTGCACCTCTTTACTCGTTGTTTTGTAAGCTTGATAGATTCTACCTTGTGTGTACAGGGATGTAGTTCAAGTTAGAGGAAACCATGGACTCATGGCAGAATGCGATCTTGAGAGCGATAATGACTCACCTTCCATTCCATCGAAAAGGAAGAAGACCAATAATGGAGAAGCACAACGCCGTCCTATCGAAGAGGCATCTCAACTTTTGGATGAGCTTGTTGAGGCTATCCAACCACCCGAGGCTGGAGGGGACAGCTCGGGTTGTGTCGTGATTGAGCTCGAGGGTTCTCCTTTTCCAAACTTTAGATTTCTCCATCTCGAGACTATTTAGAGATGAGGGCAATCAGATCCTTGGTTTCGCTTGGACTTGCCTAGGTGATTGTCGAGCGAAGTGCTAGTGACATTGATTGTCCACACTCAGAGGGTAGATTTTCTATCATCCTTCTTTGTTTATGTTTGTCTATTCTTTTGTACATGCCCATAGTTATTTGATCTCTTGTTTCCTTTAGGTTGTGGCTCTTCAAGCCGGGCTCATCGAGTCGAGTTATCGAAGTTGAAGGCCCTTGCGGAAGAAAAGAAGGAGTTTCACCAGTACAAGAAGTAAATCTCATTTTTGAAGAAGTCTCTAGAAGCTTCAGAGGCCTGTGCTCGTGAGCAAGAGGCGAAGATAGACAACAGAGCCTCTGTTGAGTATGCTAAGGACCTGGAGGCGTCTGTGGTGCGGTACAAGTCTTCATTTGATTTTGCCGAGGCCTTGCATTCTTACGGGGAGAAGGTGATGGCGGAATCCATCAACCTGACCAAGGAGTGGATATCTGCTAAGCACCATACTATCGATCCCTCAGGCTTTGATTGGTTTCGGTGCAGCGCAAAGGAAAGGAAGGTGGAACCCCTCAATCTAAGACATTTGGATGCACATCACGAGGTAGGAATGAAGGGACTTCGCATTCGATTTGACATGAACTTTTGTTGTAGACTTTTTAGCTCTTTCTACTATTATTCAATTTTTATCATTCGGCTATTTAGTGTTTTCTCCCGGTCCGGGATGTGGACAGACATTCTTACTACATTTTGAATATGAATGCTTGCTTATTGAACATCATCATGATTTTGTTTTTTTTTATTTTTTTATCTAGTTTATAGTATTGGTGTCATTTGCCAATGTATGAGGGTTTATTTGCCTATCTTTATTGCTCATCAGTATATGTCAAACAATCTTAGGTTGTTGAATGCAGGGATCGGTGATCTTGAGCTTTAACCATTTTAGGTTTTGAAAACTCACCACCAACCCTTAGAGCGATTTTGAGCTAGCCAATTTATTGACTTTGTTACTCACCGCTATGTGTTGAGCAATGTAGAATGCCGAGTCTTATGATTTTGAACTTTAACCATTTTAGGTTTTGA
>CAIGRP010050570.1:0-16892 GCA_903798385.1 Fraxinus cuspidata
AAAGAAATAAAAAAGAAAAAGTTCATCTTCTTCCCCTGACCAAAAACCACTGCCACCACCTGCCATCTCCATCGCCACCTCAAACTGCTCGTCGTCGCCTGTGACATCCACTACTGAAAACCACCACCAAAGTAACACCACCCACAGTCCCAAGATTCATGTGTTGATCCACCAATAATGGACAAGGGCGCCATCAATTGAGATTTTGATAGATTTTAAAAGATTATAAATTTTAATGAATTTCATGAATTTGAATAGATTTACACAAAATTCATAAGAATCTCATTACAAATTGTAAAATTTCAAAAGAGATGTTATATATATTTTTAAACTTGAAATCCATCTAAATATTTTAAAATTCATTATTAATGAAATTTATATAAATTCGTGAGTTCTGGAGGACACCTAAATTTTAATGAATTTCATTAAAATCTTAGTTGGTTTTCATTAAAATTAGTTAAAATCTCAATTGAAATGTGAGGTTAGAAGGACTGTGAAGATTGATAACATCCATCTTGACCATTAAGAGAAAAAGTAGATTAGCAGGTAATGCCTTATTAAACATATCAACCAGTTGATATTGAGTGCGAACATGAAGAAGTTTGATAGAGCCATTAGTAAGTAATCTTATCTTATCTCGGATGAAGTGACAATCGATATCAATATGTTTGATTCTCTCATGAAAGATAGGATTGGTAGCAATGTGAATATCAAAGTAGGATTACGAGATGGCACCTGAAGATAAAAAAACAATTGTTTAATCCAGACGATTTCACTGGTAGTTGAAGCTAATGATCTGTATTCAGCTTTAGCTGAGGATCGAGATAAGGTATTTTGTTTCTTAGCTTTCCAAGATACCAAAGAGTCACCAAGAAAGACACAAAAATCAGTAACTGATTTCCTGGTATCAATACAAGAACCCCAATCTGCATCAGCAAAGGCACAAAGCTGGAAATAAGATTTTGCTGAAAACAGAAGGCCTTGTCCTGGTGTTGCCTTAAGGTATTGCAGTAGATGATGAACAACATTTAGATGTGGTTGTTTGGGCTGACAAACAAACTGGCTCAATTTGTGAACAACGAAAGTAATATCAGGCCTAGAAATGGTTAGATATAATAACCGGCCTATTAACCTTATGTACATAGACACATCAGCAAGAAGATCACCTTCAAAAGAGCATAAACGAACATTTGGATCCATAGGTAAAATGGCTGGTTTGCATGCCATGAATCCAGTATATTCCAAAATCTAAAGTGTATAATGACGTTGAGAGAGGAAAATCCCTTTATGAGATCGAGCAATTTCCAGTCCAAGGAAATACTTCAGCTCGCCAAGATCCTTGAGTTTAAACTGGCTATGGAGAAAGGATTTTAGGGAATCAATGGCATTTCAATCAGAACTCGTGATGATAATAGCATCAATGTAAACCAGTAAGGCTACAAATGAATTCCCAGACCCTTTAGTGAATAAAGAATAATCTGATTTCGATTGATGATAACCATGTGAGATAAGAGCATTGGAGAATTTTGAGAACCATTATCTTGAGGCATGTTTAAGCCCATAAATGGACTTATGTAATCTGCAAACCAACTTATTTGAATTCAGTGTATTACCAGTGGCTTGTTTAATGTAACCCGAATGTAGATCCATTAAAATCTCCTCAAATAAGTCACAATTTAAAAATGCATTGTTCACATCAAGTTGAGTGATGTGCCAGTGATTCGTCTCAGCAATGGCCAAAAGAATTTTAGTTGTAACAAGCTTTGCTACTGGAGAAAAAGAATGGCCAAAAGAATTTTAATTGTAACAAGCTTTGCTACTGGAGAAAAAGTTTCAATATAATTCAACCCTTCTTGTTGAGTGTACCCCCTTTGCTACTAAACGGGCCTTGTATCTATCGATGCTGCCATCAGACCTATATTTGATTTTATATACCCATTTACATCATATAGAATGTTTTCCTTCAGGCAAGTTAATTACTGAACAAGTGTTATTATCCTCCATAGCTTTTAATTATGTGGCCATGGCTTCTATCTAATGGCTATACTTGACTGCCTCATGATAGAACTGAGGCAAAAAATTCGAAGATACATTCAAAAGATAATTGCAGTGTTCAGGAGAAAATACTTTATATGAGAGGTATTTGTGCAATGGATAAATGATGTTATTTTTAGGTAATGGAACATGATTGGCCAGCAAATTACAATGAAAATCTCTAAGATATGAGGGTGGTTTGCTGGTTCTACTTGTTTTTCTAAGTTGTAATGATGAGGTAGAATCATATTGTAAGGAAGAATTAAAGGGCTGATCATCAGCATTGTTATTCTGATTATCAGCATCATGGATAGGGTGTGATGTACATTATATGATGCTTTGGGAATAGGTTCAATATCTTGGACTGTATGGGTAGAATAACATCAGGAAATGGATCAATTGAGTTATTAGAGTGAGGAATAGGGAAAAAGTTGTTTATGAAAAATGACATCTCTGGAAATGAGGAAAGTTTTTGATTGAATGACGTATAGTTTATAACATTTTACTCCAGGTGGATATCCAATGAACACACAAGGTTTGGCTCTAGGATGGAATTTTGAACGATGAGAGACTAAAGCAGAAGCAAAACACAAACATCCAAAGACTCTAAGAGATTTGTAATCAACAACTGAATTGTAAAGAAGTGAAAAAAGAGTATTGTTGTAAAGGATAGGTGAAGGTGTTCTATTGATTAGAAATGTGGCTATAAGTACACAATCTCCCTATAATTTATTAGGTACATGGGATTGGAAAAACAGTGCTCTAGCCACATTAAGAAGTTGATGTTTTCTTTCAACAACAGAGTTTTGTTCAGGTCGTTCAACATAGGAGAATTGATGAATAACACCTTTGGATGCAAAGAAATCATCAAGTTTCAGTTTTAGTGCATTATCAGATCTTAACTTCTTAATTAACTTGTGAAATTGAGTTTCAATCAGTGTGAAAAACTTAGGAATGATGAACTCAGCATCTGATTTTTATTTCATAAGATACACCTAAGTAAATCGTGTGCAATCATCAACCAAAGTAAGGAAATATCTGTGGCCTGCATAAGTTGGGATATGATATGGTCCCCAAGTATCACAATGAACTAGATCAGAATCATTTTGAGATAGATGATTATTTGATATAAAGGAAAGTCTCCATGGGACATTTTTATTGAAACTTCTACAATACAATTGCAATTGATCCTTTAGTGTTTCTAATTTTTGGAAAGATAAATGTCCAAGTCTGTGGTGCCATATATGAGAGGTTACATTGTTTACAGTCTCAAATATTTTATGAACAACATCACTATTACCAACAACTGAAATATCAGCCTCCAAAATATAAAGATCAGCAATCCTTCTACCATTTCCAATCATCCTCGAACTGGGTAGATCCTGAATGATGCAAGAATTAGTGAGAAATTTTGCCATCATAGATGAGTAACCGGTTAAAGAACTGATAGACAACAAATTGAACTTGAATTGAGGTACAAATAATACATCTTTAAGCATTAGATCATGGCTGAGCTTCACGGTGCCAATGTAGTATACAGGGATTCTATCATGATTTGGTAATGTGATGTAGGCATTCTGAATAGGCTTCATTGTATAAAAAGCTGATTTTATGAAACCTATATAAGATGTAGCTCCTGAATCCACCTTCCAGTTACTAGGAGAATTGATTTTTGAGTTAAGAGAAATGGAGAAACAAGTACTTGATATATGACCACCATTAGTATTTCCTCTTTCATCACCAATTTTAGCTGCTGTGATATGACTGCTCAACATATTCATCAAGTGTTGGTACTGTGCAGAATTCAGGGTCTGTACAAAGTCTCCTATCATTCCCTGTGTCTGTTATGAACTAGATCCATTTGCAGCAGGTTGGTTAAAAGTCTGTCTCTGTTTGGTCTTATATGCAGGTGGATACCCGTGCAATTTATAGCATTTGTCCACAACATAACCATTATAGCCACAATATGTGCATACAGGACTCTCCCTTTTCGGAAATTTGTTGTGAGACTATCTTGCAACTAGAAGTTTTCTCTCGACACAAAAAGCCATGGGTTCAGATGTTGCAACACTTGTATTAACACTGTTGATGTTCTTCTTGAGATACCAATGCAAATACTTTATTTATAGGAGGAATATGATCCATTAGCAATAACTGGCCTTTCACCTGAGCAAATGAATTATTTAAGCCCATTAAAAACGACATCAGATACTCTATATGGTAGTGATCAACCAGCTTCTTGTTGCCGCCACATTCACATTTTCCACAAGAGCATATATGTCTATAGTTGCCCAATTCCTCCCAAATCGTTTTCGATTGGGTAAAATAGAATCTTACAGAAAATTGCCCTTGACTGAGATTCATCAACTCTTTCCTCAATTGAAATATACGAGGGCCATTCCTCTACTGGTACCTTTCTTTAAGGTCAATCCATATCTTACATACTGATTCAGCAAATACAGTGTTGGTTGATATTTCCTCGGAGACTGAATTGAGAATCCATGAGATCACAATATTGTTATTTCAGATCCAGGATTTGAGCAAATCAGTGTTGTCTTATGGTTGAGAAAAAGATCCATCATGAAACCCAATTTGTTTTTTGACTGATAAGGCAATCTTCATAGATCTACTCCATGAAGCATGGTTTTCTCTAGTTAATGGCTAAGACACAAGGATCAGCCCTGGATTATCAAAGTGGTGCAAGTAGCAAGGATTGAGAATGTCATAAGTGGTGGAATTATTGTGAATAAAAGCTTCAGTTGCATTGATAATTCTGATCGGAATGGAATTCAGAAATTAATAGCAATGAAAGAAGAAGAAGAAGAAGAAGAAGAAGACAATGCTTTGATACCATATTAAAGGAAACGAAAGGAAATTTTATTTCATCCTCAAATGAACTTTACGGTGGAATATAAATACAAATATATTTAACAAACTTATTACAAAGACTAATACAAAAATGACATGTGGGCTAACTTCCATAACTACCTAACTAGCTAACTAATTATCAGCTTCAGCTTCCAACTGCTCCGTTTAGCTCATTGTCGTTTTCCAACTGCTTCCCTGTATCCAGCTCATCCAGCTCAGAGTTCCAATATTGTGTTAAAAGATACGAGGTGTTGGGAGAGTAAATTGAGGGATTTTCCATTAAGGATTAAGTGGAAGAATGATGGGGTGTGGTGGAGGAGAGGAGCGGCTGAAGATGGTCGGAGAAAGTGGAGAAATTCCAGTCGAATTCACGATTGAACGGGACCCACATGGCGATGATTTTGGGGGGGAATGAAAGATGAAGAGTTGAGAACAACGGGGGAAGGTACTATTCTATTTGGAAAGTGACGATGTTGGGTTTTGGGTGGCGTGTGGGTGGGGTGGCGTGTGGTGGGAGTGGGGGGAATGGGAGGGAAGAAGATGAATTTTTTTATTTTTCAAAATTTGGTGGTAACTAACGGACTTATGGATGAAATTATCAATTTGTCATTTTGCAGCAATTAAATGAAAGGTTTGGAACTATCTATGGTCTAAATGGAAGATTTGGAGTTTGGAAAAAATGAAAGGTTCGGGATCGTAACAGTAGTTATCCCTTATTCTTATTATTTTGAAATTTGGTGTCTAAATTACGCTTTTTTAGAATTTGAATCCTTTTAGGATTTGTGAAGATTAAGGAGAAGGCTTTTGAGTGCGTTATTGGAGTGAATAAAGACACTATCAAATTGAATTCAAAGGATATCCATGTATCCTTAATGAGTCCTTACACTCCATCAAGGAAGGCCAATAGGGATTAGGATTCCCTAACCATGTATATATCATAAAAAATATGAGAGTACAGGGAATGAAGGAACATAAATCCGACCTCCAAAAAAGCAAGAAATGGAGTAAAAACAGTAAGAGAGTAGCAAGCGAGGAGTATTACTCCAATCAAACGAAAGTAAATGAATTCTAAATTAAAAACTTCTAAAGTTAGGTAATCCATATCTATCAATCTACACAAGTGCCTTAAGCCGTCGAATAAGGTCATGTAGTTTATACTCTTGATAGTGATTTATAGCCCTCAGAGACAAATGAATCTGCAACCTGATTCCCCTCTCAATAGATATGGAAAACAGTATCACGATCAAAATAGAGAAGGTGCATAAATATCTAAGAGTACCCTGAATTTAAATTATGATTTGAAATTGGTTGACTTGGTTTCACGTATTTTATGTTACGACTGTTTCAAAACAGAGTTAAACCATTGGAAATGGTTTGATTTAATTTCGATAGTTAAAAATCGTTTAAAATTAAATTGAATTGTTCAATCTTTTTATTAAAAATCAAATTGTTCACCCAATTTTCTAATTTTTTTAAAAATATTTATTTGTTAATCAGCTTTTTTAGTATTATAAGAAAATAATGATCTATTTATGATGATTCTTTTTTTTTAATCCAAAACATGAAACTGAAAGCTTAAATTTTATGGCCGAATCTCGTATTAATTTGTTTTATTTAAGCTTATATTGAGATAAATATATTAGTATTGTTATGTTTATGCTCACAAAGTTTCAATTTAAGTTTTATAGTCAAAAATCAAATTAATACATCTATTTTTTTTTCACTTGTTTGAAATGTTTTGGTTTTATATTTGCTAAAACTGTGATTTGAAATAAAATCAAATTGCAAAATATGGCTTGATTTGGAAAATGGAATGGTTTAGTTTGTTTGAAAATTTATCAAACTGTTTAAAATGATTTAAAGCCCATTTGAGCCCAATTTTTTGTGCAGAATGCATTTTGAAATAGTAGATTGTTGGAGAATGTGTAGTTAAAAATGAAAGAAATATTTTTGGATTGTGTAAAATATTATTTAATCGAAAAATGTGTAATTGAAAAAAAGAGAGAAATATGTATTTTTTTTTAAAAAAAAAATAGGGATCAAACAAAATCTTAATTTGAAAATTGTTCACTTTGAGCGATATCGCTCTTAAGCTATTCTATGTATGAAATGGAAAAAGAGTTTGTATCTTGAAATTCTTAACGTCATAAATTTTGTTATATAAACTATTGCTATAATATAAGTATAATTAATTTTATTTTAATGGAATTCGGAACATGTATTCGGTCTTTTTATTTTGATCATTCATTATGTAAAAATTGTATTTGAATTTTTGAAAGTAAAAATAAAATTAATGGCTCAAATAAAAATAAAATATAAAAGCTGTAAAATATGAATTCAAGGCACTTGATTACCATTTTTTTTTTAAGATAAAAATGAGCAATTTAATTATGTTATGCTAGCGAGCAATTGGGAGGAACATCTAGATTTTAATAAAATATAAATTGAAGATGCCCTATTAAAAGGTAATGATAGTGTTAAGCACTATTAACCATTGCTATAATTTTAAGACTAGGACGATGTTGTCAGTTGTCAAAGAGTGATGATGTCATATGCGAAAAGGAAGGAAAAAAAAAAATGACAACCATTTTAATTCTTGCTAAAGTATTATCATAAGTAATTTTTCCATATTTTTATTTAAATATTTTTAAATACTGAAAACAGGAAACTAAATTAACTAAAGTTTATTGTAATTTACAAAATTGAAAAGGAACTGTTGTCATCAATAAAAAAAATTCCATTGTTGTAGGTTCACACCTGTATTAGGAGTGAATAGATGAACCAACCAAAATGGTTAAGAGGAATGAATTTGATATCATTTACCTCAATCATGTTACACAGGGGCGAATCCAGCATTATAGTTTAGTTAGGGCGGAGATCGATGACTGTTGATTGGTGACCGATGAATGTTGACAATCAACGATCGTAATAACCAAAAATATAAATCAATACATATGTAAATACATTAAAACGTAAAAAGTATATACATATGAAAGTATAATTCAATACAACTCTCGATTTGAAGATCCAAATGTTGTTACAAATGAAAGTATAAGAACCTTTTACGTAAAGAAATGTTGATTTGAAGATCCAAATGTCAAAATTGAAATGATATGAACGAATTGTGTAATTAAGGCAAACGATAGGGATGTTTTGTGTCGATCCTAATATTTGACGGAAGGAATTAATGAAGTAGACAAAAGGGACCAAGTTCGCAAGAAAATGTTGAAATAAGGGTGTATATGTCGAAATTGAAACGATAAAGACGATTTTTGTAATGATTACAAACAATGAGGACTTTTTGGGTAATTACCCTTTTCTACTAACTATTGTGTGTTTGTATAAATATTGGTACATCTGATATCCAACCCAAATCCATTCCTTATGGCTGACCAAAACCCTGAAAGAAATGGATCTTCCTGCCAATCCAACCTGCAGGTTCCCGATTTGGCCCTCCAAAAGAAGCCTAAGAGAAACAAGTTTGATTTAGCTTGCTCTATTTTGGCTTCGAAGTCCGAAGACATCAATCTTACTCCGATATGGTAATTATAATAAATTATAATAATATTTTCAATGAGATTTTGTGTCGTTCTTGTCCCAATTTCTTCATAATTTTTCTGGTCTTGTCCCTGACTCTCTCCTATGTTGGTTTTCAATTTTTGTAATTGGATTTGGTTTTGTGGATAATGGTTTGCAACTTGCAATTGCAAACAAAACCCATGGATTGGGCCCACTTATTGGGCCTTATTTTTTTTTTTTTTTAAAAAAAGGCCAAACAATAAGAAAGGAAAAAAAAATTTCAGCCCATGTACAACCACCCATTCTTGGCAGTTGGTATCAGGCATCTTCTTCTTCTTCATTTCTTCCCGACGGACGGCGACTTACCCAAAGCTCCCGGCGGATCCAGCACGGGCGGTCGAGGGGGCTGGCCAGGTGCTGGGTCCGCCCCTGATGTTACATGCACATCATTTTTTACACTTTGTCACGTGACAACTCATCATTGGACAATTTAAAAAATAAACAGTTTTCCTCAAATCATTTTTTAACAACACATCAAATATCAAACTAGATGTACACTAGCATTTACCTTTACACACACAGAACGTGTATGCGGATACAACCTGACATGTTTTGGCACCTCTAACTTAATCGTATCACAAGATGTTGACTCCATGTTAAAATTCATTAGAAGGGCAGGCAAACCATTATGCATAGAGGAAACCATGTAAGAGCATCTTCAATGGTAGTGTAAAATTAAGTGTAAATTGATATTCCCACAATCACTTTTGCATCATCATTACATCGCGATGGATCTAAATTTAAAATTTGCTTCAATGAGAAGATCTAAATTCACTTTTTGCGTCTTGTGGACTTTTTTATATTTTCTGTCAGAAAATGCAATTTACATTTGCTTTGCAACTCTCCATTAAAAAGGTTTCCAATCACTTTGGAGATCTAAATCATATTTAGATCTATTTTACACCACGATTGAAAATGCTCTAATGAATTTGACATAGAACTAAACATTAAACATCATAACATGTTAAATACATAGTATTAGATGGTATGAAACATCATGAATAAAATTTTCTTATTTTCCTTCCTCAATCGAGAAATGCTACTTGTACATTCTTGTTCACTACTTGGTTTACAAAATGTACAAGTGACAAAGATTTCACAATTTGATTCTTTTTTTTTTTTTTTTTTTTCAACATGTAAAATCTTGCCACTTGTACATTATGTAAATCAAGGGGTAAACAAGAATGTACAAGTAACATTTCTCACCTCGATGTGTGAATGATCAACTTTGCTTGGCCAGTTGGTACCAAGACTCAATGAACCATGCCAGCACAAACCCAGACCTTAGATTACCAAGTGACACTTGAGTATTTGGCAACTAATCCAATTTAGAAACTCCTAACAATTTCTTCGATCATGGGAATAATCTTAAAATTCAAAATCAAAGCAATATTGCAAAAAGAAAAAAAAAACAATTAAGAAGCATTTTCAGCAGTATTTAGCAAGATCTGAGAAATTGGACGGAGTATGCCGCATTGGTTCATTAGATGCTCCTAAGGGCACTAAATTAGTTCCACAAAGAGTATAATGAAGACATTATCGAGTTTCATTGATAAATGCTTATTCAAAGGAAAAGAGGACTGTTTTACACCCCCCTTAGATGCATTTCACAATGTTGAAACTAAATGTAGATTATGCTGGGATAATTCAAACTATAGATTCATCATCCCTCATCTATGTAATTTTCCTGTAGTATTAGGTTCTGTACTGAAGTTATGCCATTACTGTCAACTTTAGCAAAAGACATTTACAACATGTACATGCTTAAATCACACAAGGACAGAGAAGCCTTCGTAGGATAGAAACTGGGAGAAATCAAATGTCATCAATTTCGTCAGAATTAAATTTATCTATCTGATAAGACAGTGGCACTCCAGGAAAGAATTGCATCCCGAGCAACAGATGGTAACTCTGTAAGAATCAATAATCCACGTGTGAAATTAAAGAAGTTAATAGTTCATAATGCACAATCATTGACTGATGTCAAATGAAGATTTACCTTGTGCTACTTGCAAAGCTACTGAAGGCACATCTATTTGGTCCTCAAGCAGTCTATACACATCTACAAGCTATAGATATATAGACTTTGTTACATTTCAGCAGTCTGATAAAACTAAATTCTTATCAGTCATCATGTACCTCTTGAACGTGAAGTTTGGAATCCTCTGTCAAAGCAAGAAGAAGCTTCCTACGAATTCCTTCATCTATTAGGAAAAGCCGGGCCCCATCCTTAATTGTGTCTGTGAGATCCAATTTCCTTAGGACTTGCAACTCTCTAGACCTTAGCCGCCTGACATAAGATTTGCGAAGGGAGATAATCAGTTCTTGTAGAAGAAAGATTTTTACTGCTCGAGAAAAAAATAAACAAATCAAGCAACTAAGAAATGAAAAGATACAGACGTGTTATTTCCTTGCAATGCTGGGTTGCTGCTCATTTTCGCGACATTTTCTTTTGCTAGAGTAATTAGATTCTCAAGTCGTTTCCACTGGAAAACGCCGTCTTTAAACAGAACCTGACAACTCAAACCAGGGACAATAGTAAGAACTGTGAACGGATTGCCAACAACGAGGCACACACAAAGTACAAGAAATAATTTCCTAACAAACATGGAAAATGAGTAAATAAAACAGTGGACCATTTTAGCTAAAATGACGAGAGACAACCAAGAAACCAAGTTAGAACTAAACTTGTTAAGAAAGCCTTTCCATCAAAAGTTTAGAAACTCATACAACTTCATAGCACTGTATTAGACGGAAGCTTTCATTTTTTCTAGTAACTGTTTATCAATTTCGGGGGCAACATTTGATGCAGTCATGCCAGCCTAAAAATGGGTAGCTTTCATTTTTTCTATTTACTGTCTATTATGATGGCATTGCTTTTTATTTTTCCCCCACGAAACAAGGTTTCTTTACCAGTTTGATTTCAGCTTAGAGAACTAGACAAGGAAAAATTTAGGGGACTGAGAACCAGTCAATATATATAAATGCATTCTGAATCACCATAAAAGAACCTACGAAAGCAACTAAACCTCCATATGGCTAAGCTGCAGATTGATGTTTATTAATAGCATAACCACTACAATTGTAGCAAAGAATAAATGTCAAAAAAAAAAATTGTTCTTTTACTCCTTTATTTGGAAATGAGACAGCAAGATACGCTGGTCAAAAGGCATTTTAAATATAGGATTTGTGAGACCATAGCTTGCCCATGTCATCACATTAATATTATTTTCTTGTAGTTGTTCCAACAATTTGTAACGACTACAAATACTAGAAACCTGTGCATTGTTGGGAAACTAGAAAATGTAACGAGTATGGCCACAGGATGTTAACTAACCTGAATAAGCCGTTCACGTAATGCGGGATTAGGATCTGTCAAGAGGCGCTTTGCCACGTATGGATAGGCAACCTAGAAATATGCTTGTTTAGCAATCATAAACAAAAAGTAGCAGAAACGACCAGCATGTTTGAAAAAGATCAGATTATGCTATTATGCCACATCATCTGAGAACAACAGTGTGTTGTTCACTACTCCGCATTCATTAATACTAAGGAGGTTTGAATCCTTGCACCCACTGCTTAGTATTCCCCATTTTGACATTAGGAAACACACGACAAAATATAATTGAGGCGTAAGATATTCTCTGCTACTATATAATGCATTCCATAACCAATAAAAATCTAATTGCTCAGATCTATTAACATTTAACATCAATGATGCTGGATTTCATCTTTCACAAATGTTTGCCACTTGCAGAGAAATGTTGGATTGATTTCAACAAGAAACATTAATTATTATTACTAAATTTTCATAGTTAGTACGGTAAATATACTGATAAACCCTTATATTTGAAACACAATAATGCCTTACCAGTTTTTTGCTACAAAAGAAAATCATCAATGAGATTAATATTGCACCACGGCAAACTGATAAAGAAACAAAAACCGACTAAGGATTTTTATCAAAAATTGGTTTCTGCAGAATTGATATAAGGTGTCTAAAAAGACGTAGACTGTCACAAATTTTCATTCACAACACAAAAAGCTTTTGAATGAGTTTAGGTTTCTCCCACATGGCTTCAATTTGTGATTGGTGAGGGCATAATGAATGGAAGATTAGCCTTCAGGGCCTAAAAGACACTCGAGATTATCCAAGGAGGTTTGTCTTCGAGTAGTGAGAACACAATGTATTATGAGTCAAAGTGCGATTGACAAACTTGGAGGTGAGATGGCTTTTCCGCAGTCTATTGATTTCTGGAGGATGGAGATGTTAAGATGTGGAGGAAAGAGCGCTGAAGGCCAAGAGGTTTTAGTAGTGAGGTTGAATATCACCTTTGGATGTTTTTGAGTGGTGGAGGTGGAAGTAATGAAGGATGATTTAGGGTGATGACTAAGAAAGAGGAAAGTCAAAAGGAAATTATTAAGATGATTCATAGCTTTTGTTAAGGAAGTTTCAGCTTTAGCTGTTACAGAAGAGGAAACGCATAAAATCGGCTTAAACCCATTTCATCATTTTTTGCCCCTTTTCCAGCTAAAGACCTGGAAATGTTCAAATGTTTCATATACTAGCTTAGTTCTTCATTTGATAGCGGAGGAAGTCCCTACTCCGGAAGCTGACTTAGACTCCTGCCACTACTCGAGCACGAGAATTGGATGACCTTTATAAAGTGGAAAATGGGAATGCGTTTTGCATGACCAGAAGCAGCAATGCACTTTAGACAAGAATGTGAGTGTGTGTGTGTGTGTGTGTGAGGGAGAGGGAGAGGGAGAGGGAGAGAGAGAGATTTCACCTCAAGAAATTTAAAATCTGGCTTCAGTGTGAAACAGATGCCTTCTTGAGTCAATAAAGAACGGATTACAAGAGAAAACCTCTCTGGAATCCGGATGGGATAATTATAAACTAGTTGGTTAAATTTGCCTGCAGCAAAATAACTTTTCGTTTGTCAAGAGTCAGATAGCAAATCAATTATAAGCAATACTAGCAACGTATGAGAAAGAAATTTTATTGACTGCTTGTCATGTAGTAAATATTAAAGAATACAAATCTACTAATTAATGAATGTGATTACAATGATGCCATTATAAAAAAGTTATAATCTGTTAATATTGTCAGTGCCTTTTTTACAAGAAGTCGTGAACTTTTGACGACAAACAAAGAAAAGTTCTTTTATCTTTTGTAATGCAGCCACTTAAAATCCATGAAGAAAGAAGAGGCTTAACCAAACACCTAAGATTCCAATACAACCATTCCAACTACATAATTAAACTATAAGTAGTTACCAAGTTGATATGTACCTCATGATTATCTATAGTATATGTGGCACTAAGCGTAACCGTTAGATATCACAAAAAACAATAACCACCATTGGCAACTAATGGGCTAATTCAATTTAAACTGTGTTTAATGCAATTTGATCTTGCACCTTAAAGATTGAATTTCTACTTTACATCCTTGATATTCAAAATTTTTACGTGTTTTCCCCCTTCTTTCTACTTCTCTTATAAATTACTAGTATGAGTTTGTTAGCGGATTCACAGGGATATGATGTAATTCTTGAAAGAGTTTTTTATAATGTATTTGTCTCCTTTCCCTTTTTTGGAAATCCAATAATCCCTGATATATGGGAAGCTGTTAAATTGCATATTCCAAAGTTAGGGATGCTGTACAACTTACGAGACAAAGACCAAGATTGCTGCTACCAAGAATTTCTCTGTTGAGTATTATAATGTCATGTAAAGGCTGCAGTAGAACTCAATCATTATCAAAATCTTAAGATAAGGTCCAAAAGAGAGCAAATATTTGGTTTTTCCATGGGTCTTAACGTGGAATACCCTGAAAGGGTTTGGATTCTTGGAGAGATAGATCTTCCATCTCTAAATGAAGTTTTCTCCATTGTAAGGGCTGAGGAAGGACGAAGCTTGAATCTCTGTCAACAGAAGGCTCAGCCCTTACCATTGTGAAACCAAGTCACCTTGCTTCCACGAAGTCGAACTCTATGCTGCCAAACACTGATCATAAAGGCAATTTTGAGCCTCAGAGGAGTGAAGTGCCCATACCACCTTGTAAGGTATCTACGCCTAGTAGGGAAGTTGATATATCTGTTACCCACAAGACCATATATGCGGTGTTAGCGTGTGTCTTGACACGTAAGTCAATTCATGCATTCTCCGAGGGAAATTTATCCACACGAAGGGTACAGAATTTACAGTTCACACTATTTGAAATCTACCTAAAAAAGGGGATTTCTCTTTACGATAAATGAACTGGTCTTGGAAGCATATACTCGTAGATTTGAAAAAGTCAATGACAGATCGAAGATCTAACTTGGGACATTTTACATTCTTAGAGGTAACTTCACGACGTCAAGAAGTAAAGAGAAACAGGAGGATAGAACCTCTGAATTTGTGAATGTAACAGGAGCTAAATGGAGTTGAATTGCAAGCTTCAGATCTCGATCAAGTGCTTGTATTGCATTTTTTATTTGAATTGCAAAGTAAACAATGAAATGAGAACAGTAAATGGTTTTTTATTTGTATTTTCTGGGACTAAATGGTGTACAGAATTGAATTTCAACGGAAATTGAAAAAAAATTATAAAGTGTTGTTGAGCACTCGAGAGGCTCAACTCTCACCCAACACTACTGTCCAAAAATTCTGAATGCCCTGCAACTACCCTCCTCCCCTATTTATTCTCACACTTCATTCTATAATTCCCATAATACCCCTAATCCCTTAACAGAATACAATGCACAGCGGATGCCTATAATCTGTTGTTGCCTTGCTCTCTTCATCAACCGCTGCCTCCAAATTCTTCAATTGTCACTCGTAATTAAAGTGTAATTAGTGGGGTTATCACAGTGATTGATAGATCATGTACAGAACTAAGAGCCATGGCACATGGGATTTGAGTTATTATAGATCAAGATTGTTATAAAAAATGCTAGCTTGAAATATGGTTGTGCCACATTAGAAGCCTTATGATTCAATAAAAAATTTAAAGCTATTATATCTGGATTTTTTCTTCCCGGAAAGAAAGCTATCAGAAATGTGATGCGTGCAACTCATGAAATGTTCTAAATGTGTGCTTATGCATGCGAATATTTGCTGATAACAGCAAGTCACAATATAATTTGTAAGTTTATGGAAGGTATTGGCTAAAAAACATTTATTTTGTAATTTTTCCGTTGTAAATACTTCGTGTTTCATTTTTAAAATGGGAAAGGAACTATATATTGTCCTAAAAATTATGGAGGATAAATACATACCAGACAAAAAACAGAAAAAGGCAGACATGCACATCTAAGTCAAAAAGGAGAAGAAACGAAATGAAATGTCTTCCAAGTATAAACTGAAGCATGAAGAGGACCTGTAACACTTCTGAAATTGAAGTCTGCGAGTCCTTTTCCAACAGAATTTTGCCAAATTGCTTCCAATGCTGGAACAATAGGTGAGACATCAGTTCCACTAGCTAGAAAACCCAGCCTGGTAAAATCATTGGCCATCTCAGCATAGTCCTCATTTACAGCATGGACAACAGCATCTATCAAAATTTGTTTATTTTGCTGAAAAAGAACGGCAAAATTAAGCTGGGAAAACATGTCCCAATTTCGAGGTAATGTCAAAATGAAGTAAAAAACTGGTGGCAGAATGGAAAAACAAAAGTAGACAAATAGGAAAGCAGATCACATGTTTCTCCATACAAGCAACATAAAAAACAAGAATAATTGCATCATCATTATACTAGGAGAAATACTTCAGTTATAAGTTTTGGAGGTGGATAGGCTAGAACATATCAGCATAGTTGCTAATATATCTCTTTTAGGTGGATAGGCTAGAACATACAGAAAATGCAAGTCACTGACACCTCCATCGAAGACCTGTACTCTCAAAATCTTATGCATTATGTAATAAACACTTGCAAATTTGAAAATACCAAGGACAAGAAAAACATTTTCCAGTGTCCAATTCTTTGAGAAACTAGGAAAATTAATATTGACAACCTCTTCCCAAAAATGGAAGCAGACCAAACATTTAAATACAACTAGTATATACTACCCTATGTTGTCATAGAACATAAAAGAAATTGGCATCTTACTTCCCTCCAGGAGAAGGCTTGTTCCCTGTCGTATTGTGATCCTACTCATCATAAAAAAGAGGGGCCCTCTCAATCATATCACAATTCGATATAACTTTTATAGATTCCAGCCAGGCAATACAAGGGGAGGGGAGGAAGGGAAGGTGAATTCTGCACTTGAATAGGTTGATGTAGGCCTTCAGGTTAGAGATGGCAACGGGGTGGGGCACCCCCGCCCCGCCCAGCCCAGCCCCGCGACTTCCCTGCCCCGCCTTAGTCGGGGCGGGGTTCAGGGCGCATATCCCGCCCCGTTTAATTTTTTTTTTTTTTTTTTTTT
>CAIGRP010050570.1:17001-38032 GCA_903798385.1 Fraxinus cuspidata
TTTATTAAATTTTTTTTTTTTTTAATTCTTGGCTTGGCGGGGCGGGGCAAGGGTGCGTGCCCCGAGACGGGGGGGCCCCGCCCCGCCAACCGGTTCGGAACGGGTTTTTTTGCCCCATTCGGGGTGGGTACGGTACGGGACGGGACGGGGCGGGGCAGATTGCCAACCCTACTTCAGGCTCCCACGTACCAGGTACACACCACCTTGGGCTCCCCTTAATGTAGATGCCCCCTGTCAAGGGCAACTTTCACAAGGGAGAAGTATAAAATAGAAGTATACAGTGGGTCAAGATAGAGTTCAGATTTTGGAAGCTTCCTCTAAAGACTTTTTTTCAGAAATATCACAAATTAAAAACTAATTAAATTGCTACGATGGACTAGATCTAACATTTTAAGGTTTACGAATCAGGCATAATTCATTTAGAACAAGGCTTAGTTTTTATAATTCTATTGGAACAAGGCCTAGTTTGTTGTAGTTGTTGAGTCAAACATATAATTCCTCATTTCATTTAAATCTTACCTTAAAATTCGTAATATTTGCAACAACTTAAAATTTAGAACCATCTCTTCTAAAGAAATGGCATATAGCATAACAAACCAAAGTTTCCATCCTTGTCCTTCATAAACCAATCTCGGCCCATGATACATACATCATGCCTAATCGAAAACAATGGTTTTCTTTGTGGGATTTAATAATTGTGGACAACCAGTCTAGATCTATGCTCGACCCCAAACCGTAACCCCCACCAACCCAAAGAAATGGCATATAGCATAACAAACCAAAGTTTCCATCCTTGTCCTTCATAAACCAATATCAGCTCATGATACATCACGCCAAATCGAAAACAACTGTTTTCTTTGTGGGATTTAATAATTTTGGACAACCAGTCTAGGTCTATGCTCAACCCCAAACCGTAACCCCCACCCACCCTACACAATACAGACAAAAAATAAAGAAAGAAAGAGAAAAGCAAAGTTTTGATAAACATATTCAGGGCACAGTAGGGGTCTTAACAGAATATCTGTGCTGAGGAGGAAATGGAAACACTCACATCCAATTTAGGGAAAATTACGAAGTAGTAAAGAAAAACAATCAGAATACCATTATTCTTCCAACATCACCAAAATATTATTACCTGACTCAGCACAGCTACATTTCCAAAATCCACATAGGCAATACGCCCATCACGCATGGCGAAAATATTTCCCGGGTGTGGGTCACCATGGAATAGACCAAACTCTAGCAACTGCCGCAAAGCAGCACTTACTCCAACAGTCAAAAAACCACCCACATCAATTCCTGCATCCTTGATGGCCTGAATTCATGAAGAATGATTAATAAATATACATCTTACGATCTGCATTTTAACAGAAAATTGGCATTTAACCTGAGGATTGGTGCATCGAATTCCATCAATCCACTCCATTACCAACACACGTGAACCAGAAAGCTGCTTGTAAACGCAAGGAATTTTAACCGTAGGATCATCTTTGAAATTTGCATAAAAATCTTCAATGTTAAGGGCCTCCTGGAAAAACAAAAAGGAAAAGGGGGGTTGGGGTACAAATAATGTAACTCCACATTTGTGTAAGAAGCAAAATTTTGAAATATGAGCAGGAAGCTTTTATAATTCTGGTTAATATTGCAAAGGAAGAAGCAATTATAGGGCGCACCCTAGTCCTTAATTCAATTGCTAAAGTTGAATAAATAGGTAAACATTTCTGAGCAAAAATTCTACAGGTAGACACACTAGATTCATTAAGATACTTGGAATGCACACACGATCAAAATAAAGAGTTGCATGGCAATACCAAGGTATAATCAAGCTCCTCCAGAAGCTTCTCACCAAATTCGTCAACTATAAGCTCTGCATTACAACCCAGTTTTTGAAGACTGAAGCCATTCAAGAACGAAGCCAGGGTACGGAAAAGAAACAGATCTCGATATATAATAGGCTCTATTTCAGGCCTTTGCACCTGCAAACAAAATGACATTGTCAAAGTCATTAATCTGAAACCTGAACTTAGCTATTGATTAACTTCATTCTTGGAAAATCATATCACCAGAATGAACAATAAAAAATAACCCAAATAATAAAACATAGGAAAGAGGACAGATTCACAATTGTTTATACAAAATGATGTAAAATAAGGTAATTATATTTCCAGAGTATGTGAAGTCTTCTGCAAACTTCTATGAGCCTGAAACGCATAACCAATAACACACTGCTTAGCTGATATCATTAACACATTTAAGTTCTGTCAACCTCTACACAACATTGAAATGTCATCCTTAAGAATGCAGTGAAACTTAAATAAGTCCTTAACAATGTCTCACACCCATAAATATATTGTCTTAATTCCTTACATTAGACACCCTATTACGTTCCCTCATCCTTCCATTTACATGACGCATGCCCCAACTCCGTCTTCAAGGTTTTAGTTATTTCCCTTTTGTATTTACCTAATTTCTAATTACTAGTTCAAACTCTTGTGTTTTGCTTAGCTGGTCACAAGTCAGAGCATAGGAGGAGGATTACGGTACAAACAATGTAAAACTTTGACAAATCTCATGATGTGAATCCTAAGAAAAAGGACTCGTGTAGCCATGTTAAACAAGGCTTAGTTTGTTTTGTTGTTGTTTGTATTTACCTGGTTTTATTTTTCAAAATTTTGTTTCTATTTTTAATCTTTTCAGTGCGTTACTCGCACAAGAACACCTTTTGGGAATTCTTTAGTCAATAAATATGATATCAATTTGGCAACCTAAGTCCTTTTTAAGCCCAGGATGGATATTCCATATGCCGTTCCGAATTTTTAGGTCAGGAAGGAAGTTCCTCTCCATCTCTACTTTGATACTCATTGACGACAAGCCCAAACTGAATAAGTATTTCAAGTCCAATTAGTTTTCTTTCCTTACCTTACCTATTGAGATGTATTTTGAGAAGAAAAAGGCAAGAGAGGATCAATTTGCCACAAAGGTAACACCGTTTTGACCAAAAGTGGTCTGCCAGTGGTCCTTAAGGGGATCGCTAGCTCCATATTGTTTTTTGGTACCTCTCTTGTTTTATTTCTTTTTCTTGTGCTCCAACTGGAGCTCATCTATAACAGAGTCCATAAATACAAGACCCTCTCCATTAACATCACAATCACTCTCCATTAAAATCATTCTTTATACTCTCAATCAACCTATACACAACTACACAGACTCTAGAAATAATATAAACTACGCCTCCATAAACTCTCTCTGTTTCTTGACTAACAGGAAATATGGGAAATAAAAGAAAAAGATGCAGACCTATGAGGGATCTTGTAATAAGTTTCCATATGTTAAAAAGAAAAGGAAAATCATCTTGAAGTCCGAAGATACCTTTTTCCCTCCTACCCACTCTTGCGGATGAGATGGGGTGCCTAACGACTTCGCATGCATAACAAAGCTCCTAAAATCCTCACTTTCATTCGTTAGAATACACGAAATAAGAAATAAACAAAATATGTTTCTTCTCACGAAATTGGAGTTCAGCACAATTCACAACACAGAAATTCTCAGTCATCCTTTTGACATAGTAATCTTAAAGCAGTTCTTTACAAACCAGAATAACAATCACCAATTTATCTAAACCCAGAGCACATATTTCACAAAATTTCTGCTGAGAGCGTGTGACCTTGATATGTAACAAATTTTTTTTAATACTATTTCATCAATATCATTTATAAAAGTGGGAGAGAATAAAATATAATGTACAAGAACAGAATGTGTGACTTATTTTTAATGTGGACCTACCTACATTCAAAATAAGCAAGCAAAAGCCGCACATTGAAGCTTATCTTCAAAATAAGACACCCCAAACATGATCTATATGCACATCATATCATCTTAAAATTTAAACTCTTAGAGAGAGGACATATAAATGATTCAAATGTTTTCTTCAACACGCCCCCCATGGCCTGATTCTTAAGGGCGTGACGTGCACAATTTTCTTAAAGTTCTTTTGTTTGGTTATTATACCATGGTAACCATCTCCTCTAAAATCATAGCATTGTATCATAGCCATGCAAGGGACTTGATTTCAAATCTCGCATCACCAACTAATGAAGATTATGCACATGTAAGGCCTTTTATCCAAAAATGAATCTTTGTACATGAAGGGGACATGATGAGCTCAATATTTAAATATGTAAGACCATTCTCTAACACATTAAGTCCCTGTTTGGTATAGATTAAAATCAGATTTTTAGTAGATTTTAATAAAAGTTGATAAAATGTGTGGTTGAAAATTTGTGGGTCCATAAAACGTGTGGTTAAAATTAATTGTTGACTTTGACTTGAAATTTTAATTAGATTTTAATCCAAACCAAACAGGGGCTAAGCTTTTGGATGCAACATTTAAAACTAACTGTACATCTTGATGAATAAAACAACTTCCAACATATTGCCTAGGGAAGTTAAAAATGATGTTGGATAATTTACTAACACCAACCCCAGAGACAAGCCCAACTCTAAAGCGGTAAACGCTGCCAAATAATGAAAGATAACAAGAATCAAGAAGGTGATGCACAACCTTAATAGCAACATCCTCTCCAGTGGCACGGAGAGTAGCTCGATAAACTTGACCCAAGCTTGCGGCTGCTATTGTCTGAGATGAAATTTTGCTGAACATAGCTTCAAGGGGTTGGCCTAATTCCTCTTCTATGATGTCAAAGGCAACCTATACCACTTTTAATGACTTGTAGCTTAAGGAAGGGCTTTAATGACAGCATTATATAAGATATATGCATCATCACAGAGACCACCATCTGAATACCTGATTAGGGAAAGGAGGAACATCATCTTGAAGAATGCAAAGTTCATTCATATAATCTTCTCTAATAATATCTGGTCTATTTGCAAGCACCTGTTAAGGGTTAAGTAACCAATATTCAAAGTAAGTTGTAAAACAATAACAGAAATGCATCCAAGCATCAATATTGCATGGTCCACAATAGAACGTCAAAGACTACTTAAAACAGAAAGGCAATAGGCCAATAACATCTGAACCATATAGCAATTATAAAAATCTGCAAAACCATTAGGCCCAAAATGCCATCAATGATGTTCTCCTTTTCAAATAAATTAGTTAACTCCACGAATACTCAACTGTAGTCCAAGGAGCACTTTTGACTTGTGGATTTCAAAAAGGAAAAGAGAAATAAGAGAGAAGGAAAATTACTTCTTTAACTTTCATACCTCTTTACTTTAAAAGTTCAGAGATATGTTTATACATAATTAGGCTATGTTTGATCCCCATTTTGTGTAAAAAATGAGTTTTATAATAGTGATGTTTGAAGAATATGTGGTTAGAAAGTTGAAAATTTTCTTGCGTTTAAGTACAAATTATTTTGTTGGAAGAATGTGATTGAAAATGAGTTTTCAGAAAATGGGGCTCAAACAGGGTTAAAGTGCCAAGTGGAACATAATATAGTGGCATGCAAGTTTCAATGAGCGTAATGAGGATGTTTCCCTTCCCAACATCAAATAGAGCTTTTTATACAACTACCTGTCTTGTATTGATTATGAACTGCATGCTCTCCTCATGATCACCATTAGGCATAACATCTTATTTTGTATATGTGACAACTCAAGAAAAGTCACACTTAACATCACTGGTCTCTATATGAACATTTATCAATATTTCATTTACTCCCTGTTTCCAAGTGTTGTGCAGTTATAACTGGCAACAAAGCCAACGAAAAATAGCAGGCTTAAAAATAAACCTACAGACAAAACAGTAAGAGGGGGAAGACCTGTCCAGCTTTGATGAAAGAAGGGCCCAAATCACACAAGAGATTTCGAAGCTGTCGAGCACGAAAAGGAACAACCTCTTCGTCACGACCTACAGAATAATCATACGCTAATGCAGACCAATAGAGCCCCAGCTTCCAGACTATCTCTACTCCTCTACCGATCAATGACAATATTGCCCCTCTTGATTCCAACACTTTGTTCCTCACCTAATTAACCAAATTATTGATTTAAAAATAGCAATCAACAAAATAAATAAAAGCAATAGAACTTTTAAGTATTTAATAAAGATAGGAAAAGTCGATGCAAAATACATCACATGTGTGATATATCTAAAGCAATACATAGTGTTCTTGTTTCCATACCTTGCTATCGCTTATCAATTCTTACTTTTGCGAAAACAGTCAATCGAAATAAAACACACTGAAATAACAAAACTATCAAGAAGAAAACAATTATAAAATTGTGATAATAAATATTGTTGATGCCATATCAAGATACAGATTCCAAATCACGAAGAACAACAGACCTTGTTGTACATCATGCTCATTTTTGTACCTTTCCCAGCATTATAATTTCTCTTCAAGATCCACTAAGTTTAAATTTTATTTCAGCCGATTTCTAAGCCCGTCTGGAACGGCTTCTACTTCAAATTTTATAGAATAGCTTCCCGAGGAAGCCACTTTAGACTAGTTTCTTCTAAAAGCTCTTTTAACCCAACAAAGTATTTCACAAATTGTTTAAAGAAGTTCAAAGTAGCTTCTTAGTTTCAAGCAGCTTTTGGCTTTTCAAAAGTCTGCCCAACTGCAATCAATTACGCTCTTAAATTTTTTTATGTGTTCATCCGTTTCTTTATTGGCCTTAGCAGTTACAGAATTTTTCATGTGAGCTTGATGCTTACAGAATGTGAAAACTGCAAGGAAAACATTCCCATTTTCTTTTTTATTTCCAAGATTCATTGCTGGCATTTATTACTTTAATCAACCTCCGAACAAGATTACATAATGACATGTGTTGGCTTCAAGTAATCAGTGTAATACGTTCAAGGAGTTCACAATTTTAGTCCGGTCAAATTATCAGCAGCTGCCAATTGTTTTATTCATTGTATTTTTTAAACTGGCAAGATTGCTAATAAGAAAAGGAGAGAGGTTTAATTCGAAATAACAATTCATAATTAATTATGTAAACAACCATAACCTGATTGTATATTACTAAAACAAAAATCTACTGGTCATTAACATAAACCACAAAAACGAAAATTCAATAATTTCGTATGCTCCAATAATTACCGGATCTTTTCCATATTGAAAAGCGATTAAAACTTTAAAAAAAAAAAAAAAAAACCATTTACAGTAATAAAAAATCCGTAACATACTGATTCAGGGGTGTACTTGCGGAAGGGAACACAAACACCGCGTTCAATATCCAACTGCTCCATAGCGCTGTTACTGCTTGTACTCGAACTCTGCCTAACGAGTTGTACCAACGAATTTCCATTCTGGGTTTGACTTCTAGTTACACTCCTGTTGGTATTTCTTGCTCTAAAATTCAATTTGGAGAGGGCGGGGGCTTGGGGTTGAATAAGCAAAGGGCGTATTAATGATGAAGATGAATTACATAAATAATTTGTACAAATTAATTCCATATTTGCAATAGTATGTATATAGAGAATCAAAATTCAGAAGGGTTTATATATATAAGTGTGTGTGTATGGTGGTAGGGAGTTGGTTTTGGAGTTGGAATTCAGATCATGCAAGGAGGATTGTGTGATGCTCCCCAGTGCAGGAGATGTACACGAAATGAAGTGTTGTGCGGACTGCTTTAGTGACTTGTACTTTGTTTTGACAACGTTGACTAGTTGCAATTTATCCGTTTCGTTTTTCCTACTTTAGAAATATGACCGCTCCATTTTGTTACAACGAATTTCATGAAAAATGTCATATTCGAAAAAAAAAATAATTTACTTAGGTCGTTTAATTGCAACGTGAGAATGGAAACTAAATTCCAAGTTACAACTACTTTCAGCTACATTTTATTTGTTTTCATGAAAATTCGTTTATAAATTTGGTGAGTTATTATTTTCCAACTAACATGGAATTGAAATTTTTTTTCCAACTTTGCATTTCAAATGGACTCTTATTCTAGCCCACAAATAACTGAAAAATTTTTCCTTACCCTTTGTTCTTTAATATTTTGATAATGCTATGGAGCTTCAATTATATGGTATTAGGCCTATTGTCCGATAAAGTATGGTTTTTTTTAGGAATTAAAATTAAAATTTTATTCCAAATTAAAATTAATAATAAATTTTTATCACATATTTTATGAATCCATAACTTTTTAAACACATTTTTCATCAATTGTTATCAAAATTGACTAAAAATTTAAATTTAAACACCACCAAACAAGGGTGTAATGTATTTTTATGCAATGAATAAAATGACAATACGACTAAATAACATTGTTTTATAGTTTTACCCTTTTATTTTGTTTTATTCTAATGCTTCGGTTGTCCATGAATTAACACGAAATTGTTCACAAAGCTTATCGTACGAGCTAGTACGAGAATGTGCCTTTTTTATGACATCCAACAAATTACTTCATTACCTTAAACCGTCGCGAATCACCAACATTAGAAAAATGTGTACGTAGTATATGATACTAATAATATCATCTACCAAGCAAGCATGAGTTGCGACGCATTAGGCTGAGCTATTCCCCTTACGTAATGTAAAACGACAAGTGCCAGTATTTACATTACACAGTGAAGTTTCTATATAAGAAAGAACTATTGCATTGAGCGCGACATAATTATTCGACCTCAAACTTTGCACTCTCCATAGAGATTTGCTTTCTACTAATAGTAATTATATGTTGGCATGCTATGCAAATAAGAGACTATTATAATGTCATAGCCTATGTATCCTCCGCACAAAAAAAAAAAAAAACCGACTAGTGTCTTTAGACAGAGCTGCCACCATCATGCCCAAATGATCTCTCACAATTGCACCCACACCAACCACTCCCTCAGCTGGTCAAATTGATGCATTGGAATTTAGAGTTTGTTTGTTTCCAATTTTTATTGTAAGAATGCATTTTTGAATCAATCATGCTACGCAATGGATGAAAATGTCGACGCATGACTTGATAGTTCAAAAAAAAAAAAAAAAAAAAAAAATCCAAACAGGTGCTGCCAGTCATTCAGTCCATTATTTCCCTGTCTTTGCATCTATTCAATCATCATTATTCTTTTGGAATGGTAGAGTGTGGAGAATGTATGGTTAAAAAGTAAGAATTTTTTTTTAATATACATGTAATATTATTTAATTGAAGAACGTGAAATTAAAAATAGAAGAGAAAGATGTATTTTAAGAAAATTAGGTATCAAGGGCTTAACCCTAAATAACATAAGACCATTGTTCCTCTTCTCCATCCTTCTATGCATCTCTTCCGCTGTACTGTCCCCACAATAAGTCTTGTCGCTCCCCATGAAATTCTTTATTACATTCTAATAAAAAGTTCATGGTAAATACTATATTTCTATCCCAAACCGTTTAAGGTCCCTCCACCGTACATTTATTGAAAGGTTTGCTACTACTTAAAAGTAGCCGTGCTACACATTTTTGAAATATTTAAAAATTTTGTTATAATTTTTGCTTAAATTACAATTTAACAATTCAAACAAACAAAAATGTTCCCTCAATTTCTAACATGGCATTCGTTTGGCCTTCATTATTTGAACTTTTAATGATTGAAATAATATTTTTATTTAAAAAAAATGTGTAGTTAAGAAAGAAGAAAAAATTCTAAAATTACGTGTAATATTATTTTATTAAAAATATATGAAAAATAAATTATAATTTTAATCGAAATAAAATGCAAATTCAAAGACTAAGCGAGCCCATGTTTTGAATAAAACAAAACAAAAAAAAAAAACATTCTTCACTAGTATTTTGACCATGTATCAACCGAATATTTTTTAATAAAATAATACTACACGCAAATGAAAAAATTTTCTTTATTTTTTATTCACGTTTTCCATCTATACATTATACACTATCCAAAAATACAAATTTTTTTATTGTATCTCCTTTCAAAAGTAGGGTTGAAACAAGTCCTAAAAATGCCTAAAACACCATTGATACTCTCATTCCTTCCCTTCTTCTCATTCAATCCTCTTATCCCAACCAAATTACATTTCTTTGATTGAATTGCTGAAAACAAATATGGAGAAAAACAATTCCAGCGAAAAAAAAGAGCAGGAAGAACAAGTAGTAAACCCATGGGAAGTTTCAGCGAAAGGCAAAATCGACTACGACAAGCTTATTGAAAAGTTTGGTTGCCAACGCCTTGATCAGTCGATAATCGATCGAGTTGCCCGCCTCACCGGCCGTCCTCCCCATGTCTTCCTCCGCCGTGCTGTGTTCTTCGCCCACCGCGACTTCAACGAGATTCTGGATGCCTATGAAAGAGGGGAGAAGTTTTATTTGTACACTGGACGTGGGCCTTCGTCGGAGGCCTTGCATTTGGGCCATCTCGTTCCTTTCATGTTTACCAAGTAATTGAACAATTTTTTTTATTTTTTTTTTCATTTTGTCCCCCGGTTAGAACTGAATTTTTAGGCTTTTTTTTTTTTCTTCTGGGGTTTTGATTTAAATGGAAATGAAGAAGTACAACTGTACAAGTGAAGGGTCCTCATACGTGAGGCATGATTTGATTTTGGGAGGATTTTCCGTTTAGTGCTATTTGAATTGGATTAAATGTATTGGGCTCGATTGAATTGAGAATAGAAAATAAAGTAAAAGTCGTGAAGCAGGACGTAAAAGCCACTGCCAGAAAGGCTCAGGCTTTATTATTACCCACACATACAAGTTTGTTACTTTTGAATCAATAAGATTGTATTTTATAGTAATTGAAAGTAATTAGGTATTATCCTCTGAAATCACCATATGCAAAGCAGAAAAACCAATTTTATACATTGTGCGGCAATAATGATACTTTGCCAGGCCTAAGGTGAAGGCTATTCAAGCTTCCTATGTTCACTATTTACAATTTTGAATGAAATTTTATAGAATGAGATTTTGGAATTATTATTTGTTTAAGGTACAATTTGCGTATGTAATGCACTATGTAAAGTTACATCTTGTGCCTCCATTTAGGTGTTATCAAGTATCATTTGAATGGAGATTTAAAAAGAGAACTAGACAACTAAGCATCTTTATTGATTCTTTTATATATTCTGTGCTGGTGGGGGATTTTAGGTACTTGCAGGATGCCTTTAAGGTGCCACTCGTGATACAGCTAACTGATGATGAGAAGTGCATGTGGAAGAATTTGACAGTGGAGGAAAGCCAGAGACTGGCACGTGAAAATGCTAAAGATATAATCGCTTGTGGATTTGACGTTTCGAAGACATTTATATTCTCTGATTTTGATTACGTTGGTGGGTAAGTAGTTTAAAATGGTAAGTCAGTTTTACATTTGTTTGTCTTTTTCAAAGTGGAGTGAAAGTTAATGGACTTTTTGAACAAAGGTTGCGCAATTGTGAATGTATTGGCTATAAATACTTTTAAAACATATATTTATATACTGCAATGCTGTTTCTGAATCCCAAATGAAATTCCACATTCAGGTTCAAACAAACCAACCAGATCTGATGATGAATCTTTTATTGCACTGGGTATAATGGAACAGATCTCTGTATGTTGGTATCTATGGGAAATTTAACTGTTGAGATGTTTTTATATGATTTTGGAATAGCAATAAAAGGTATCTGTGATTATGGATTAAACCTTCTGCTTCTGCTTCTGTCTTGGCATACAAAATCTTGTAGCTTGAAAGGCTGGAGTGTAGCTTGTGTTATTGTTTACAAAGGTTGTAGGTTCTGATTGTTTCCAAGATGCAGGAGTTTGTCTTACAGCTCTGTTCCATTTACTCAGCCTTCAAAGAAACGTTATTGGGAAAAGTTGAACATAATAATTCCTATGAAGAAAAATAGTAGAAAGATGGTGGGCTTCATTCATATCTGCCCCCTCTTACATTTCAGCCCTGGTTAGAGAGATTTTCTGATTCATGCTTTTCACTTGTCCTGGAACCAATTCGTGTGTGGTTATGTTCATAGACATATTTGCTTGCCTGCATATGCATGCCCACATGATTTTATAGACTACTAAATTGCACAAGTCATAGAGTATGTCATGGGACATTATGTATTCTTGCTTAGGTTTGGTTCCTCAAATAGATGACTTCTCTTATTTCTTTGATGACCATATTTTACATTCATATATCAAATTCATTACTTGATGAATATCAGTACTATTGCTCTTACACGAGAATTATTTTTGCAGTTCCTTCTACAAGAACATGGTCAAGATTGCTAAATGTGTTACGTATAACAAGGTGATTAGGGGTTTTGGGAAAATTTTATGTGTTTGTCCCTTTATTTTTCATTTCTGTTAAGCATCCATAAGCTATGTTGACTAGACTTCTAGCTTGTAAACCTGAAAACAAAATCTGGTTGATTTTGTAGGTAGTCGGTATTTTTGGTTTCACCGGTGAAGATCACATTGGAAAAGTTAGCTTTCCACCTGTTCAGGTAGAAACCTTATCAACACCTGTCATGATTGATTGTACTATTTGATGTTCTGAGTTTTCAAAATTGTAACAGTGGTTTTGGAAAAGTATTTTTAGTTTTTATTTTCTAAGGAAAGAACAAATTTGTTGATAGGGAGAAATACTGACTGAAGTAGAGGAGGGAGTCCTCGTGTACTTGAAAACAACGGGAAAAGGAAAAAAAGACAGTTAAAGAAATAAATCCTTCCAAACAAGTTGGAAATTGGGACTAAGCTAAAACAAATCTGTCTAAGATGCAATGAGGATTGCTATAACGATTCTGAAAGATTCTTGTCTCCTCTCAAACCATACATACCATGCTGTAGCAATCATAACACAGTACCATAAAATTTTATTCTATTTCATATTTCCAGAACCCATAACATCGAATATAATAAATCAACCGAAGATGTGGACAGGATAACAAGCTCTACAATGATACCAAACACTTAACCAAGTCAACCTAATGGAAGTATAGTGCATGAAAAGATGAGAGTGCATATTGTTACTTCACCAAGCATCTTGCACAAACATCAAAACTTTGAATTCCAAACGAGACACTTCATTGGGAAAACTGAAGCAGCTTGGAACTGCAAAAGGTAGGTGAAAAAAGTTTTACATGACAACACACCAGAACTATGAAGGCTACAAACTCTAGAATGAAAGAGTAAATCTACTAGTGGTGGATCTTGGATCTCGAGCGAGCACGAGCGTCCTCGTTGACTGTTAATGGCCGCAATTAAAATCAAATATATCTATTACTTTGTTAAAACTGAACATATATTTTTTATTTTGTTACATTTAATGTTAACATTCACCAAATGCCATAGTGGTCAAACTTTTCATATTTCCAAAAGGGATCAAATGTTTGAATCTTTCCCTTTGCAATGGTTTTAATAACTATGCTTCAAAATGATGAAAAATATAGAACTAAAATAATTGTACGATGGATTGCTCTTGTAGTGAATTGAACTCAAGGCCTCGCACTTACTAAATAGGTGCTCACCAACTGAGCTATGAGAGTTACTTGAGAATAAATGAAATTACGGCTATATATCCAAACAAATATATACGTTGACACCAAAAAAATTTACATACCGGCGGATCTAGCACTGGTGGCCGCCAGTGCTCATCTAATGCTGAATCCACCGGTGAAATCTGCCATATGCCATAATATTGCTGGATCATCCACTTCCCGGTCATTGAAATTGTGAACGAAAATAAAATAAAATAAAGTAAAACTAAACTCCGAATTGGATACTCTATTAGAACTATAAAACTGAGAAATAGGAACATTTCCCAGAGATGACAGGCATGCAAACAAGATAATATACAGTGATGGGCAACAGACTTAGACCACCAATTTCTCCCAACTTCAAAAGATTCTATAGTTGAGCACAAGAAAAGGAGAAGCAAGAAAGCAACTGCTTGAGTTATTGGTCCCACCAGGATAAAAACTTCATAAAAAAAAAAGGGTCTGACTCGCGCATTTTGACTTCTCTTATGGTGGTTCAATGTGGAGAGAAATTAATTGTCTGTTCGCATTATCTGAAAACAACTTCTTGGCAGTACATCTTTCAATGTTTATGTTCTTGGTTTTGTTTTCATTTAGTCCCTGCAAGAAGTCTCTGTCGCATTATTGTAGTCTCTCAATGGAGGAGGTGACTGTTGTCACGTGGAGCTCTTTGAATGACACTTGTGGTCCCTATTATTAGTGTTTCTTTGATCAATCTATTCCAGCTTACCTACAGCCATTTGCCTCACTATCCCCTGTCTACACACTTTGCCTTGGGAACTATGTTAATTTCTTTCAGAGGGTATTGAAAACTTTGAAGCTTATTGGACGAAAACATGTTTGCTTGGGTTCAACTTGATTACATAAATAAAATAAAGCAAGGACAAAGGTTAACTTGGGCCTCGTGGTGGATAGAACACACAAACTCTCCCTCTCTCCCCCCTTTTCATTCTATATGCATATCCCATTAACATGTTTAATGCAAGAATGTGGAATCTCTCTATCTTCTGTAACTATGCTAAGGGTAGAGTGTATCTTGGAAGTTGAAGTTCAGACTATTATGAAATTTCAAGACCTTAGCTTTCAAAATTAACCTTTGTGAATTCCTATTTCTGTATCTTATGATCATTTTCCAGGTATGGTATATTTTTCAACACTTCGTGCTCTGCCTTGCTCCGGCAGAAATTTGCATTATTTGCTGTTCACAGATTGTGGGACTATTTTTGTATCTTATGATCATTTTCCATCACCTTTCGTATATCTTCATCGTGGGACTGGTATTGTTAAAAGAATATGTTAACCATACTTTTTTTAAAGATGAAAATTCATCCTCCTCTATTTCCGAGTGCTTCCAATAGAAAGACGACCAAAACCAGTGGAAAGCTTCATAAAAGGGTTGAACTCCTATTTATTTGTTTGCACTTATGGAATGATGTTATAATTGTTCTTGAGCTAAACTTATTACCCAACTCCCCTACCCCCGATTTTATAGCCTTTTTAAGTTACCTAATTCTATATAATTTCAGGCTGCTCCATCATTTCCAAGTTCATTTCCACATCTCTTTACCGGCAAAGATAATCTTCGATGTTTGATTCCCTGTGCAATTGACCAGGTTTATCCTCTTTCCTAATCAAATATCTTTATTAGTTTTTTGTTATAATATACCGACAATAGATGGTAGTGGATACATTTTCGGGATATTATATTGGTGAAATTCAATGACATTGTAACAGTTTGTCTGTGTAAGGATCGTCATATATTTTGTACTATACATATCTACGTGTGGTTTTCCCCTTGATAATATGATTTATGCTGGGAAGGGAAGAGGAACTGGTCCAGCTTTCTGGATATTGCTTGTTCGTGCAGAACTCTTTCTTCCTTTCCTAATTGTTTTATTTGATATCCTAATCCCTTTTTGCTTATTCTTAATTTCTTTATGGCATTAACTTTAATTTGGTTATTTTTCAGGATCCTTACTTCCGAATGACACGAGATGTTGCTCCTCGGTTAGGTTATCACAAGCCTGCTTTGATAGAATCATTATTCTTTCCTGCACTTCAGGTTTCTTTCAATCTTCTATATAAAAAATAATGATATACAATGAATGTCTAAAAGCTGTCTAGGAAGTACAAATATTTCTAGAGAAAATGGCGTCCTACATTTCTGCTGGGTAAGTAGCTGATTTTGGCCAATTTCTCTCATCGGGTCTTGTTCTGCCTGAGAAGTCCTATATTTTTCACGAAGCTTTTTACATCAACAATTGCGGTTTTGTCACCACATTGTTAGATGTGTCATTTTTATATTGCTAACCGGTCCTTTTATTGGATTATTAAGCTTCAATTATTAACAGGAATGTCTGGATTGGAGTACATTTCTAGGATGAAAGAATTAATACTTGGACATTTCATTCAGAAGTCAATATATGTCTGTCAGATACACATACGCTACTTTTGAGTTGTGGCCATTATAGGAAATATATATTTCACTTGTTTACTGCATGTTTGAGCTGTGGTCTACTTAATTCTTGAGAAGGCATCATTTTAGGTCACTATCCCAGAAAATCCTCGAAGACATGTTAGGTTAGTGACCATAAATGCTGTGACCCGAGTGAAAAGCAATGTCATTGTCCATCCAGTTTTGGTAATGTTGCATTGCTTCATGAGTGTTGTATCAATATTCATGTATGGTTCCTAGAAAGACTTTGTACTTTTCTATGCATAATTTATATTGGTCTCCTACCTTAGTTGTAATTGTATCATCCTGTACGCAAAATCTTCAAAATAAGTGCAGTGATTGTACATTGTAATCGAGAATCAATGTGATGCATAGCTCGCTATCTTATTGTGAAATTCCATTTTTGGAGAAATAGTTCTCCACTCAACCTTATAAGCCATCAGTTAGCTTGACTATGCAACTTTCTTATCTCCATTTGTATGGAATTTGTTTTTGCAGTTGTTTCAGGCTTCCAGGCAATTGTTTTTGTGCAAGTTGTAGTTAACCTTTTATGCTATTACAAATTTTCAGGGGGAGACAGGAAAAATGTCTGCCAGTGATCCAAATTCTGCCATCTATGTGACTGATTCTGGGAAGGATATTAAGAACAAGGTTCTACTAGGAATTCTCTGTGTATTTTCGACCCATCTTACTCATTATCGAGTGGAAAAGTAATTTATCCATTTTGCGTACTTCTCAGCTTGGATAACATCTATGATTGCATATATTGTCCATCTTCTCTTTTGAATAAACAAATTTTGGGATTTTATTTTTATGGGGGTTGTATGCATCCATGCAGTAATGTTTTTCTGCATTTCGTTACTTGCTATATGATATCATTAGTAAATGCTGAAAGTGAAAGTGGAATCTAGTTTGAATAAAATTTCTCAAAAGTTCTGCAATAAGTTCCCTTTCAAATGCAACAAACCTGACAGGCCATAGTCAATGATAAAATGATTTAACTTATTTGCTAGTCAAACAATATGTTACTCATCCTTGAGATCATCAAACTATAGCTAGGTCATTACTTGGTGAATCCCTCCCGAGTGCTGGGAAGAGTGGATTGGTTATTGGACTAGTATTATCTAGACAATTTGCAAGCAGGGCTGCCAGACCACTCAAGCACTCATTCTCATCATCCTTGACTATGACCTTTTTGTCCATTGAACCTCTCACTGCAAAATCACATAACAGATCTTTTCACATCAGTTATTGAGTTCTTTCAGCTAGGGTGGTTTCCAAATTGTAACATGTTCTTATGGTTGAAGGTTCCTTTTGGGCATTAAGCATCATCCAAGGTTTCCATCAATCCATATTTTTCTATTTTAAAATTCTCTCAGCATACTTCTTTGTGATATTATTGTATAACATTTCAAATTGATTTTGACTTTGAGAGAGAAAAATAAACCCCGGTTCGTGATACTTATGATTGAATTAACAAGTCTTGTAGCAGGAGTCATCATGACTTCAAATCTAAATGTTTATGGTGCTGAATCCCTTTGGAATGCTTTATTTGTAGTTGGTGTAGTTACTTTGACTAACGGTAATTTTGTTCAGATAAACAAATATGCTTTCTCTGGCGGGCAAGACTCCGTTGAAAATCATCGCAAGTATGGAGCGAACCTAGAGGTACTATATAATTTATATCATCTACCTGGTAATCCATATAGTAAAAAGATGAACTATATTTTTCAAGCAACATGACAAATTTGACTTGTTTTCCGGTTTCACATAATGCCCCCGTTTGGTAGAGATTAAAATCTAGATTTTAATATAAGTCAATAATTAATTTTAACCACAGATTTTATGGGACCCACAATTTTTTAACCACACATTTCATCTAGTTTTATCAAAATCTACTAAAAATCTGATTTTAATTCCAATCAAACAGGGGTATTGTCTTCTAGTTACGTTTTTGGTAGTTGGGTAGTTGTTTAGCCCGATATTGTCTTTAATAAAGTTTTTGATAAAAGTTATGATTGAAAAGTTGATAAAAGTTGTGGGTCTAATGAAATGTGGGGTTGAAATTGAAGTTTGATGAGTTGAAAAGTCGATAAAATTTTATCGAAGTTTTCACACAAGCACTAAATACTCTTTTGTGCAAGTGTGTTTCTTTTACATTCTTGGGATGAGGCACACTAATCTCTCTCTTGCTTTCCTCTTCGACGCTTTTCAGGTGGACATACCAATTAAATATCTTGGTTTTTTCTTGGAGGATGATGCTGAACTTGAATATATCAGGGCGGTAAGATAATAATGCATCTACTGTGCAAGTTGCGTCATATACTTTTGGTGGCACTGCCTTCGAATTAATTTTTACTTATCCTTTCCCATTCTTACACAATCACATATTAATCTCTTTTTCAAATAATGATTTATAATCTCTCAGGAATATGGAGCTGGTCGTATGCTAACTGGTGAAGTGAAGAAGCGGCTTACAGAAATCCTAACAGAAATGGTTGAAAGACATCGCAGGGCCAGAGCTGCTGTGACAGATGAGGTAATTGACAAGTATCTTTTCTAACATTGAGATTATGGGTCAATTAATTAGTTTTAATTCAAATGCCCATCAAATAAATTGACGCTGGTTCTTTAAATCCTTGGAACCATAAATTGTAGATTATAGCTAATAAGCATTTGGAGGAAGTAACTATGCATAATCGGGCGCTCGTTGTTGTTTACTTGGATAATTTTTTGTATACGTATTCTCGTATCTGAATGGGGGTCTAGAAAATTATGGTCCCAATCAATTGTTCATTAACTTCGCGTCTTCTGCTAACGCCACTGGTTTCAATTTCTATAATCTAGCCACTGCCTAATAGACAGAATTTAGAAGAGGAGATGGAGGTTTGTCAAAATTTCGGCCAATTTTTATTGGAAGATGTAGAACATGCAAAATCAAAATTTCCAGATGCTAGCTGCGAAGGGCTACGTATTTGCTTATAATTTGTATGGTTATATTTGACGAGTTTGAAGTCTTTTCTTTGCTTTGTTTACCCAGATGGTAGATGCATTCATGGCAGTACGACCACTTCCCAACATGTTCAACTAAATTGGAAGGAAGTGATAGTCGTGTTCTATGTGTTTCGTGCAAAAGCTATAGCATATCTTGCTCATCAATTTGGAAGAACACTTCAAATCATAAGAATTTTGTTTATGTATCATTTTTTACACACCTTGTCATTTTATCCAGTCTATTAAGAGTGAGCGGAAGCAATTATTGACAAATGTAACCTTGTTTTTTTAATTGGAATTATGTGTAACTTTAAGCAATTTTCTATCTATTTATAATTTCAAATCGATTATAAATAACTTCCAAACATGATTACTTAAACATGTCAAGTAGATATATATTTTATGTGAAGAAGAGTGGTTGGCTTTGCCTTTTCTGTAAAGTCATTTTGAGTTGTCAACAATATTAATCATACTAGTGGTTGGAGGCTACAACTGTGTAAATCATTAAATGCAAAAACATGGCTTTGAAGAAAATTCAAGCCTATTACTAATATTTTCAAAAAGTCTAAGAATTGACATTTCATTGCTTTTCATTTTTTATGCATATGGCTATAACTATCTATGTTCTTAATGTGTTTATGATGTAGTATTTGGCAGACGGTTAGCTACTGTGTACCATCCTGGTATTATTTGGATTCGGAAAGGCCTTGTTTGGAGAAGCTTAAAAAAAGTCAAATTGATAATAAATAATAATAACATGTTTGATGATGTGTTAGGGCAATTCAAGTGTATAGTCCTACATCGATACTTTACACTTGATTTTTATCTACTATTTGCCTTGCGACTTTATTTACTATTCCTGGAGCAATGACCTTGATATGTAATGCATGCTACTTTCGTTTACAATTTTTACATAAAAATTGGAGGGTCCCTTGATCGTTGACAAATTCGGTCAAGTGTAAGAGGTTGATTAGCGAGCTTATTAAACTTAGGGACTGTCTGGTCGGATTTCTACTTTTGGTAAAAGAGTTTCTTGAAAGAGTAACCTTAATTAATGTTTGAAAACTTATATTTAAAAGAGTTTTTAAAGAAAATAACTTCCTTAAAAAATTATAAATTTAATGAAATATATTTAGAAATAGCTTTTGAATCTCAAAAAATTCCTTTTCTTCTCAGCCAAATATATGAAGGGGAAAATCAATGTATACTTTTCTGTAACTAGTTGAAGTTGCAGTCTCCTATCCATTTAATTATTCATTCCGACTTAAGCTTAGATTTATTTATTAAATTTATAAATGATTTATAAGATGAAATGTTAGTGGATCTCGTAAAATATGTGGATAAATAATTTATGATTGAAATTAAAATTTGACTTTAATTGAATTTATAAACTATTTATAAATTTCTACTCAAAGGGAGCTGCTTAGTTTATTTTCAAGAATTCAAATAGAATCATGTGTTGGTCCAGTTTTGTTAAGAAAAATAAAACTTATGTGTGAACAATCATTTAGGTCATGGAACTCATCCCATTTATTTATTGCTTTTGCTTCATAGTTATTGATATTATTTGATTTTAGGTAGAATTGAACTTTAAAGTAAGCATATGATCCGTCTCTATAGAGGGATCACGTGAAACAAAGGCCACCTATGTATTAATGTTTCTTATAAATGCCGGGCATAGTCGGTCTCTCCAGATGGGTCGACTCAAATAACAGCCATCCATGTGTTAGATATTTATTTATTTTTCTTGAGAAAATTAAATGGAATGTGTGTTAAGTATATTAGAATGGAAAGAGAAAGGGACTAAAGGGAGAAGAATCTTGAGTACCAAAAAGGCTACTTTTGTGAACCACTCTGTCTAACTTTTTTCATTTATTATTCTGTAACTTTCTCTCTCAAATTTGATTGCAAAAATCCAAGTGAACACCTTTGTGATAGCTAAGCAGTTGAATAGCACAAAACGTCCATACCTTTTATTTTTTGGCATATTCATCCATATTTCAACTTTTCATTGCGGAAAACGTCATTTTCACATATTTTTAACGTAAAATGACCAATATACCCTCCTATATAAATAAAACAAAAAAGAAAAGAAAAGAAAAGAAAAATAAAGAATAAATTGCAATCTTATTCCTAAACTTTTTAAAAAGTGCAAATGAGTCCAAATTTTATGA
>CAIGRP010050573.1:0-11761 GCA_903798385.1 Fraxinus cuspidata
GAGTGCTTGAACGATCTTCATTTGAGCGATCTTCAACTTCTTTGATATGCCAATTTTCGTTCAATGACTTTGACTCCACTTGCCAACATGTAACCAAATTAAAGATTAAGTTAAAGAAAAACGTAACTTGTTTGTTATAATCAAAACATACGGTTTGACTATATGTCAACATGGACAAGTATAGTATTTTCTAAAATAAAAACTAAATCAATGAAACACATTTAATTAATAATTTTCATATAAATAAGGTTTAAGCAATTTTATTGTCTATAATTCATTTTTTCCCGTGTAAATTTCATACTCACAATCAAACACGCCCTTAATATCATTACAAATATTTCAAATCAAAGATCTACACTTCAAATCATTAAAATGTAACAACATGATAGAAGTAGTTTAGTTCTAACTTATTACTATATACTAGTTGACACGACATCTTCAGTTGCAACACATGATTTTATCTGTATAAAAATAAGAATATAGCAAATGTATTCATTAATTATAATTAAATGATAAAATGAATAGAAATACAAAATACGATAATACCTTCGGCAGATTTCTCTTAATCATCCAATGCTTCTACCGCAAATAAATAGAAAAAATATTATTCAACTAATAATTTAAGTAGGACTCAGCACAAATCAGAGTAAAACAAAACAACTATCAATAATTATCAAACAATTACAAAAAATTAAATTAAAAAATTGGATAAACTAATTTAAATTTGAGCTAAATTGGAGATAATTATTAGTAAATGTAAAAGAAATTGTGTAAATTTAAATTAAAATCTAGATTTAATTATCTACTCAAATGTGATGGGCGATCAATGAATATGGTGCAATGGCAGTCGTTCAGCACTTCAACCAATTTGAGGATTTTACATTCTGAATTGTGATAACCGGTAGGTAATTGGGCACTATCTACTTAGCCCATGTTTGTTCGGTATTAAAATATAGATTTTAATCAAAGACAAATTCAACAATTAATTTTAACAACATATTTCATGGAACGCACAACTTTTAAATCGTATATTGTATCATTTTTTATCAAAATCTATTTAAAAACTAATTTTAATCCACACCGAACATGTGCTTAATTAATTGAGATGGATAATTGTCAAAATGGGTATTAAGTTTAATTGAATTGTGTTGAGTTTAATAGGGTTCGTCTAATATAGAATGATATTTTTCATTGGGATATGTTTACCTTTAATTGGATTGGATAAATTTAAGTCAATTTGTTTTCTTTTTTTAAACATTATCGATTTGAAACGATTTGCAAAAATTAAAATTTAAAATAAAACCACTTCGAAACGATTTGATTCGATTCAAATCAAAACGTTAATGGTTCCACGTGGACCTAAACCAACCAGTGGTTTCGAAAAATTCATTTCTATTAGATTTTTTTTTCCCCTTTTTGGGTAATTTCGTTGTTCAATTCTAGTTTGGTCTTTAGTAATGGTAAAATTGGGATTTGCATCTTCATTCTCGAATGACAAAATATAAGCAAATACTTGCTTCTCGAGTGCCCTTACAATTAGACAACATCATTTACCAACAGTTGATAAAAGGGGCATAATTATACATTAAAATTAAACTTAACAAATTATTTTAATAATCAACACATCCTAGGAAAGCGTACCTAACTAATTTACATTGCATCTTGGCTTTTGAGGACATCAAAATGAGCAGTTTCGTGCCACTGATTTGAAGGCATTAGCTCCTGGAAATTATCCACCATCTGTTGAGGATAAATGACATCGTCAAATATCCCAAAACCTGGATCAGATCTTCTTGAGATTTCACCATAATTAGGATGCAGTTGCCCTACTACAGTTGGCACCACCTCAACTGGTGTATGATCCTCCACCGCTTTCACGGCGTCAGCCACCTCCTTCCCGTCACCGACATCATTATCCTCCACGAACCTGGGGGAGTACTCGGGTATATCAGCATCTTGTCCAGTGAGTTCTTGCACCAGGGACCTGAATTCCGAGGCACTAGTCTTGAACTTAATAGGGTTTGTTATGTACACAACCTTGACTGGCTTTTTCTTGTTCTTGGGCTGTTTCGATGCCTTCTTTTGATTGACTGTGAGCAATTTGTCCATGCTGATCGATTTTTTTCTTTTTTTGTTTGAAAAGAAAGGGCTTCAGATTTATAGGTTTGGAGGGAGGAAAATGAGATTTCCAAGAAAGGAAAAGGGGGGGAAGAAGGGAAAATGGAGATGTAAAATATGAAACTGGAAAAAAATTGTTATTCCCTTATAAAGCTAAGGTCTTATGTAAAAGTGGAATGAATTTCAATTTCACGTTAGTTGAAAATTAAAAATTAACCAAATTTATATGAATTCGTTTTTCATGAAAATAAAGAAAATGCATTTGATTTTCATTTTCAGATTGCAATCAAATGGACAAATGAAATTCATTTTTTTCGAATATAATATTTTTCATGAAAAATGTGGCAATCGAACAGGGCTAATTGAAAGATATTCGTACTGAATAATAAATGGAGTATTAAAACCATAGTCCTCGGCTCAATAGCTAAGCGCCTAATTTCGTACACTTGACTCGAGATAAAGTATTTTTCAGATTTTAAGTCAATTAAATTTTATTATTAATTATATACTTCATCATACTCATAATTTTTATTCAATTTCAAATCAAACATCTCAATGACTTATAATTTCAAAAAGCTTTAGTCAGATGGAGTTTAATTATTTCTCAAAATTAATATTGGGTTTTAGAATTGACTAATGATTATATATTAATTAATAATGTTTTTAGAAATTAATCTTACATGACTCGAATTGAATGTCTTAGCTAATCATACATGGGAGTGACCATCTGTCATCATCACTGCTTATAAACATGAATTACACAATTTCAACATTAAAACTCTCTCCATCATTACTCAATTTCAACATTAAAACTCTCTCCATCTCTTTCCGAATTTTATGTTAGATTCTATCGTCTTGGAATTGTTTATTATTTTTACTCCCTCCATCCCATTTTTATAGGCTCGCTTTTCTTATTTTTTTGTCCCACTTATATAGTTTTGTTTCTTTATTAATAATATTTTGTTTTGATCGTTTACTAATATACCCTTATTTCTTTACTACTTCCAATAATAATTTACAACTAATTATTGATAATTAAATGAGAGTAAATTAGGAAAGCTTTTGGCAAAATTTATTTTTCCAATAACATTAAATAAGATTTTTTAATCCGTGTGAAAAATAAAACAAGCCTATATAAATGTGACGGATTGAATAATTGTTAGAAGTTCGGAGAAATATTCTACTCTTATATTCTGGCCAATAACAGAATGTCACTTATACCTGTACATTATGTCACCCAAGAGTACACTTGAGTGCACATGTAGCAAAGTTCGCGTATAAATAGCCCTTGTTGAGTTTAGATAAATATTAAATTTTGAATAGATTTTGATAAAAATTGATAAATTTATAATTGAAAAATTATAGATCCAATAAAATATTGAGTTAAAATTAATTATTCACTTTAACTTAAATTTTAATCAATTTTTTTAACTAAACCAACTAGGGGCATAATTTAAATATCGATGTCGGATGTTTCAAGAATTATAACGCTACTAGCTTACATCGATCTTGATTTACTTTTCAAACAGTTACTCCAACTTTAATTTTCGAATATTGGTATATTAACTACTATTTTAGGGAGTGGATTTGTAATCTAGGTTCAAATAGTGTTGAAGACAATACTTACATGATATGCAGCGACTTATATCTAACGGTTTAAATTTAAGGTCAAATGATGTTAAATTTTTAAGTTTCATTGTCATCTATTTAAATGAATTTTGTTAGGAAGTAGGAATTTTTTCCTGAAATCAGTGGAACCAGATTGGATTCTAACGAAATCAATCGGTTCTGTTCCGATTTCAGATCCTCTTCATATTTTATTTTTATAATTTTTTTTAAATAAAAATCAAATTGGGCCGGACCGGACAGAAGCAGAATTGATACGTTCGGTCCCGATTTCTAAAATTCCCATTGCATTTGGTTCGGTTCGCTTCCGCTCCTAAATTTTGAGACATAAAACTTAACATCCCCTACACATCAAGGAACTTGTCGAAGATAATATTAATTAAATGATATAAATATCATTTTATCTACCTACTTAAGCCGTTAAAATTAAGCAATAAAATAAAATAACGAAAAATAAAAGGTGGTAGAGATCGTTATTAGGTAAAATATTAAAACAATAATCGATGTAAGAATATTTGAACTACTGTTAAAAAAAACTCTGTAAAAAAATTTCAAGAACAACATCAAAGTTGGGGTAATTTTTATTGATAGTCAATATATCTTATATCACATGTCACCAAAAAATTTGTATAACATCAGCAAGATGTTAAAGAGTCCTACCATTATTTAGTCTTTTTAATTCTCATTAATTGAAAAAAAAATAGTTTTGAATAGTATTTTTAGGATAATATATGGTTAAAAATAGGAAATTATTTTTTGTATATGTGCAGAACAATTTTATTTATGAATGTGTGGATGGAAATAATTTTATAGAAAATTACAAAATAAATTTGTAAGGGTCAAACCTGCCTTTAATATATGTGCAGAACAATTTTATTTATGAATGTGTGGATGGAAATAATTTTATAGAAAATTATAAAATAAATTTGTAAGGGTCAAACCTGCCTTTAATAAATAATTTATTTTTTTTTCAAATTATGCTAATTATAGAAATGATATCGTTGTCACGGTATTAATTGGATTCGACCCGCAACTAAAATTTCATCTGACGGGTCTACAGTCTAATCACGCGTGTAAGCCATCGAATGAGCGCAATTCAGTGTACCTAATTTCTCTACGTGGCGCACGCTAAGGATGCCGGCTCTTGTGATATCATGCTGTCCAAATCAATGACGTCAACATTATCACATCACTTTCTAAGCCGAGCTGGAGGCTCAGCTTGGCTTTTAGCCCCATTATTTGAAATTTTAATGTTTGTAATAGTATTTTTAAAAAATATATATTGTTAAAAAATAAAAAAATTGAAATTATGATTAATATTATTTTATTGAAAAATGTGTAATTAATAAAAAGAGAGCGAGGGGGGTAAATTATAATATTAATGAGACAATTGGAACTTATTATCTTGAATTGGACTGGACTTGGCTTGACTTGATTTGGCTCACAGGCATTTAGAGTGTTGAGCCAGTCACATGTTGCCCATGATAAGAATAAGAAAATGTTTGATTCTTGCTTGAAAGTGCAAAATATTTACTTTTAACTTTTAAGCTACTTATTTTATTCAATTTAATTTTTAAAACTACTTTATTTAGTCAAAATTTTATTTTTTAAGATATGAAATGTAAAAAGTAACTTCTAAATACAATTCCACATTATTATAGTCATGGATATGTTAACAATAATATTCAAGAGGTTAGTTACGAGCATACATTCACTCTAGTCAAGATAACACGCACATATATAATGTGAGGCCCTACGATCAACTTCCAAATGGAAATGGCTAAGTAAATATACTTAAAATGTTTTTGTTGGTTATTTCACATCAACGAAAACAATTATCAAATCAAACATGAATAGAGTTTATAGCGTGACTTTACAACCAAAGATTGAAGGGCACGAAGGCTGGTGAATAAAACGTTAATTAAAAACAAACTCAACTAGAAGTCGAACAACCAATAATTTCCGCGTATCATTTATCCATAAAATATTGATTTACCTCGAAGGCTCATATGAAATCTATAATTAGGAGGAGCCATTGAGCAAGTAGATATGCAAATTTTAGTAGCTTCCTCCCAAATAATCATTTATCCTCTTACTTCTATTTGAGCATTAGATCAGATAGCATAGGATGGAAAAGTCCTAATTAGATTAGAGAAATTGGTTTATTAGTATTTTATCGTCAAAATGATATATTATGTAGATGGGACAAAATTGGATAGTATAAGATGGGGAAATTAAAATTTTATGAGTTATAATAACCAATTTTGTCTCATATCATATTATCAAATCTTTTTCCATAAAATTTATACTTGATTCCTCGTCACAATATTACAATTTATCAATTTCCTTGAATTTTAATATTTTATATACTTTTTGTTGGAGAATATAATGGATTTGCATCTTACCCACCCTACCAAAATTTGGTTAGAATAACGGTAAGAATATGAATGAAAATACCAATTGAAAAGAATGTCAAAACAACACCAAAATAAATGTATGCAAAGTTGAGGTAATAATTGAACTCTTTGTCTTTAAGTCGAATTTGCTCCACAACGGTGTCTACAGATGATGGCAATCGACTCCCAAAATACAACGACAAACTTATTGTGTTAGTAACACTTCAAAACACAATAACAATGAACCATTTTTGTACTCCTTCAAATGAAAATGAAAAACAAAATTTTATGCAAAATTTAGGCTAAGAAAATATGAATTTAACGTTATGCTATGATTGCATATCATTTGGATGATCTAATGGATATCATAACAATCTAATTTATAGATGAGGAAATGTTGTGAATGAAATGCCGCGTCCCAAACTCAACAACATTTGCGAAGGGTCGCAGTTTTTACTGTCACTAGCATGTCGCCCTTGCATCGCTCAAACTTCAGAAACACGGATTATGTCGCTTGCCTACCGTTAGTCTATTGCTCGAGCGACAGCCTCCCCCCTCAACGACTAGGCGAGCGACAAGGTTAAGATAAATTTCCAACGAGTTTCATCTCTTCTTTCCAACTTTAGAACTTAATTTCTCATTCGTCCGAAATTGGTTTGAAAATTTCAAATATACCACAATGATTTACTCGACGAGTAGAACAAGTTAGTTTATTTATTTTCATAGTTTGACTATCGGACCAAGTTCGAATATTTGGTCGAAGTTACATAAAAGTCACTCTTTCATGGTTTATACTTAATCAATTCCAGCACATATGTGCTCTAATATAGGTGAAAACTTTCATTTTGTGAAGTACTTTAAATTATTAAAGATTAATAAAATATGCGTCGAGAATATTTGTACATGAAAACGAAGTAGACGGATAATATCAAACTTCCTATCCTTTCGGTTACGACTGCAATTTGGAATAGACGAATTGAAGAGGATTAATCGGCAAATCAAACAGAAATATCTTTATCATGTTATATTTTTTTTCTCCTTATTATGAGTGGAAGAAGTTAATTATTTAATAGAAAAGTAGAAATTAATGTCAAATAAATAACTTAATACATTCCAACTTTAAAGTCTCGTTGATTTATATTAAAATCAGATTTTTTATAAATTTTAATAAAATTTGATCGAATGTACGGTCGAAAAGTCGTGGATCTCATTAAATGTGTGATTAAAATCAATTGTTGACTTTTAACTTAAACTTAAATCCTTTTATTTAGCTGAACCATACAGGGGTTAGATAAAGTTTTGAGTTGGTTATTTTATTATTTTTACAATTGCTTAGCCAAGATGAACACTACAATAGATAGTTAGAAATTGATTGATGGTGTATTGTCAGAGATGTTGATATCAAATCCTAAGGAAATCAACATGAAAACTAGTTTATGCATAAAACTTCCACGCTTGCAAGGGAAACACCCCTTGTACGGGGGCGGCCACAGCCTTGCAAATAGATCGATATTTTTCAAAATGCCATGGCCCAATTGGAGGGGAAAAAAATCTTCGAATTTTGACATTTGGTTTTTTAATTTTAACTTATTTCATATTATTTTTCCATAAACTTACGTTCTTGAATTTTCCTACCACGCAACCATTTTACGATATGCTTTGTGAGGATTTTAATTTTTTGTAAGAGCTCAATTCAAAATGGTGGTGGTGTTGGATGTGGGCGACAAGATGGTATATTCTCGTGTTTTCTTGGTGCACGATGAATGGTGGCGGGTGGTGTTGGTGGGGATTGTGCCAGTGAATAGTGGTAGTGGTGAAAATGGTAATATAACAATGAATGTTATAAGTAATGAGATAGTGATATTAAACTAGATATTATAAATGACGGTGCTAAAAATTGTGGTAACGATGAAAATAGATAGCAAAATGTGCAAAACGAACTGTAAAGTTAAAAAATGATGGCAATAATGTTTGATGGTAAAAACTGAATGATGAAATGTACGTAACAATAAAATTACAAAATGTGACTACCCGTGTTACAAAATTTATTGTAAAAATAAAAATAAACTGAATGGTTCTCCTAAATAAATAAATAGAAATTAAAAATTTTCCAATTTATGTCAGAAATTGATTAAAAAATTGAGCATGGACCTGAATGATAAATTAGCATCTTTGCCTTACAAAACATAGGCTTAGTTTCATATTTTGCGAACAAGCCAAAAAAAAAAAGCAGATGGCGGTCCAGAACACGTGCGTTCAGTACGAGACACCTTTCAATCCTAAGCAAACCTATTGAAGAAAGAAACCCCACAACCCTAAAAGACCTCTCATAAATTGTCTCGTCAATGCATTCAATCCACAGTTGTCTACCTCTATTTCTCGACCCGAGTGAAAAAGATAGTAATTTCATCTTTAAATTCTTGTCCTTCTAAACTATGTTCACTATTTTAGCCCAAACCTCCTCCTATTTCCAAAACTAAAAAATATCATTAATAGTTAAGGCATCTGACATATTCATTGCATTCAAGTTATTTTCAATAGGTTTTCTCTACAACTCGATAATGTGATCTAGGTAATCTTTATTTATCAAATTAAAAGTAAAATCACATTAAATCTTCATAGTAAATATAAATTTTGTTGATTCAGCATGCATATTTGAGCCTCTAAATTTAGATGGAGTTCTGGACGGTGTCTATTTTTCGTTTTGCCACAACAACTTGAAAGTCTTGTTAGATTGCATGCGAGACATTTTTCATTTTACTTGTGTGACATTTTTTCGGGCAATTTATAGAAGTATCGAAGAACACTCCTTTCTTGGGTTGATGAGTAGGTAGACAAAAACCCTTCGTAAAATAATTGGTTCCTCACATTTTAGCCCGTGTTTGGTGGCCTTTTTTATTTTATTTAAAAAAATATTGTTTTGAATAGTGAATTTTTAGAGATTGCGTGGTTAAAAAGTAGAAAAAAAATTGGATTTACGTGTAAAATATTTTATTGTGTGAATGTGTGATTGTAAATGAATATGTAAAAAAAAAATAGTTCTGAAAGAATGAAAGACAAATAGGATCTTAATGTCTATTTTAGTTCAAGTCGACGTCGTTCGTTCATGAAAACTGTATACTTGGTAATGATTCCTCCATACGACTGATACGAGAGACAAAAGACACTCGAATGAAAATGTGAGGTAGAGTTTCTACAATCTTGTCCCCTTTCCTCATGAAGCCAACAAGAGTCATTTTCCTAGTTTGGCGACAACAAAATCCTACTTGTTTTTTTTACCATATTTCTACAAGAATTTCATAATTCAAGAATCTTTAATGGCTAAAAGAAGAGCCATCTGTCTTCCCTTTCCACTAGGAAACTTGTATGTTATTTCATCTTCACCTGTCTGTCCTGCAGAAACCATGGACTTTCGAATAGTAAAAGAAAGCAGCCATCGTTATTTCTTTTCCATATTCTTCTATTTAGCCAATGTTTGTCTCTCGTTCTTTCAAAATTATTTTTTATACATACCTATTTTTAATCACATTCACACGATAAAATATTCATTACATAAATTCAAAATATTTTCCTAATTTTTAATCACACATTCTCCAAAAATTTACCATTCAAAACAATATTTTATTTTTCTAAAAAATGACCACATAACCGTGTGACTTGCAATTTGTTTATTTGAACCATAAAAGTAGTGGACTCCAATAGTTATAAGCATTTTAGCACGCCAAAACATGTGCTTCATAGATAATTTTAACGAATGAATGTATCAAACAAGAAATTATTTCCTAAATCTATATAAAACTTCTAAATAAGATATAAACTTGCTTCAAGTTCCTAGCCCAGGTATGGTAAATATTATTTAAAATTCATTTTTTTCAAATTTATTTTTAATCATACATTTTTCAATAAAATAATTTTGTAGGCACATTCATAATTTTTTACCATTTTTTAACTGCAAATTTTCTAAAACAACATTTTACAAAATTTATCTAAAAAATATATATCAAACAGACTATTAAGTGAAAAAGAATAGAGTGATTTAGAAACATACACACAAAATTCTTCCGTTTTGAGAATGCTAAACTTCACCCGTCTACACGATTTTGAAAACTAAAAAATAATTGGGGGTGAAAATATGGATAGATAAAAAGTATTTGTTTAGTTCAGCTAAAAAATTGAATTTAAATTTAAGCCAAAATCAATAAGTAATTTTAATCATACATTTCTTCAATTTTTATTAAAAATTAATATAAGTTTGATTTTTTTTGTAAATTGACAGATGCATAATATACGTGTACATCTAACTTTTTTAGTGACCAACTATAATTTGACATAGACCCAATTCAACAGAGATATGATATGAGTTATTCATATGATATTCGTTAGCATATTAAGGCATGTTAGAAATATTTAGATCCAAGTACGCAGAATTAAAACAATCAATAATAAAAAGCGATAAGTAATTATTTATTGGTTCTAGATGATTAAGATTATTAATCCAATGAAACCCTAATTAAACAATTACATAAACATTCAGATCAAAACAGTAAAAAGTAAATAACACTAAAAATTGATGACGGGAAAAACTCATTTAAAAACTTTTCACAAGGAAAAAAAATCTCTGGGGCAAGTCTTGCCAAAAATATTCACTAGAAAAATTAACTTACAATTGGTCCAAGCACTGCTAAACATTTTCCGACTCTTACAACCCAACTTATAAATCCCCGAATAACTACCTCAATTATGCAACCAACCCACATTTTTCAGCAACTTTGGATTACTTTTCCCTCAGCATAGATCACCAAGAACTAACTCGCTCTGGAACACTGAAACTCCAAGCGTCTCTTCTCCAACTTCAGAACTTTGAACACATATAGATGAAAGAAAAGATTGTTGGTATTTGTTTTTTAAATCTTGTGTTTTGATCTATTGATTGAATCAATAAAATTATGGAATTGTTGTTTGATCTCTGTGGGATGTTTTATTGAATGTATAATGGCTCAATCAATAGCACACATATGGTTTAGGACGGATTATAGCTTGGGTATGTATAATATGAAGTTTTTTTCGGGATTGTAACAATGCTAAAAATCATGATCTATTATTTGGGCATGTGACATGGCCACTAGCGCCTAACTAGTGGCCTAGGGTTTATGCATGTGACACGGCCGCCAGCACCTAACTAGTAGCCAAGGTTTTGTTGTCGATGCTCGAGTGCCTAGAGGGCGATCATCGAGCTCTCTTCGAGCAGTTGTTAATGGTTTCATCATATATTTCTCTCCCTATAGCAGATCGAGGCGGTTAAAAGTGTATTGAAAATGTAACTCAAATAGTTACAATTCTTCTAAAAGTAGCATATTTCGAATTCGAATATTTTCTACGTGAAAATGCATCAAATATTGTGACTGAAAATTTGGAGCATAACTTGTGCGGCGTTTTGATACGTCTTTGACTTCCAATTGTATTCTATTAATCATAGATGATCTTCTTGGATATTTTAGAGCTCTTTAACTCCTTCATGGCCAAAACTACCAATCCATTGACTTTTTGACTTTAATTATAATTCCATTACTTTAATTTTGCCTGATGAATAGCTAATCATAAATAGTGACCTAACAAACCCC
>CAIGRP010050578.1:0-19361 GCA_903798385.1 Fraxinus cuspidata
AACATTACATTTAGGGTCCGTTTGTTTCTCATTATTGTAGAATAAGAATGAAAAATATAGCCGTTATTGGTCCCACACAAGAGATAGAAATTTAAAATTGATGGCTTGATGTGAAGGATAACGGTCATATTTTTCATTTTTATGGATTAAAAATGAGAAACAAACGGAGCCTAAATTAGGGCAAATATCAATAGTCTTCCCCAGCTCCTCCCATCTTTTTCATTTTTTTGCAACTCCGCCTTCCCAACTCCTCTTCTTCTCCTTCTCGCTGTCGTGTCCAAGTGCAAAACAAAATATCCGATTCATATCCCGTGTCAGTATCCGTATCATATCGTGTCGACATGGATACTTCTTCATTTTTGGAGAGTTCAAGCATCATAGTCCGAAAGTACTTACTCGCATAGAGCAAGGTACAACCGTGACGTAAAACTGGCACAGTAAGTAGATCGCCGAGGTACTTTAAAGAGTTCAAACATACAAAGCTATCAAATTGTTACGAAGCATGCTGTACAAATAGGCAAAACATACTACTACATAAGGTGAAAAATGCACCTGTTCCACGTACTGCATTGCAAATTTTGCTTCACAAATTAAAACTCAAACACATAAGTTGCATCATCTCTTGTTCTACATTGTATCTCATTTTCCTAAGTATGCAACAACCGAGGCATATCAATGCCAAATAATTAAGTTTCTCGAGCGAACCAAATCCATTGAAGAATTACATACAACATCCTTACTTTGCAAAGGTAACAGTATTTATGCGCTATCCAGGCTACTTACTAATTTGTACTAGACACTAATGCCTAGCACAACTCGCCAGAGACCTTATTCATCATTGCACAAAATCATTACAAAAGCTTGGACACATATTCCCTAAAGCATTTCATTACTACTCAAAAGCATTGTATCATAATGCAGAAGATTTTACCATTCACTAGTCTTTTGAAGTCGTACCTCTGCCATTGCTCCTGCACCTTTTATCTATTTTTTCTTCATTAAAAAAAAAAATTACTGCATTTTTTACTCATGAAATACCCCTTCCAATATTCGCAGTATTCATATGTTTATGCACAGTGCAGCTAAGAGATTGCATAAATGCTATTGCGCACTTAGGAATACATTCCAGTAAAAAATTTAGAAAACTAAAATGAAAAATTGCACCCATAATAAACCATGAATCTTCTTAAAAATCTAAAATTAAGTATTGCATTTAAAAGCAGTCTAATTTGCATAAAACAATAAAATGAATCAATAAAATAAGAAAATAAAAATTAATAAATTGACAAAATAGTAACCACTTTACAAAATTACTACTATAAAGCTAAAACTAAAAGTCTAAAAGAAATGACAATATGTCAACTACAAAAATTTTGTTTACTAAAACATTAAAAGGAAACAAAACATCGAGGAAACAGAGCAAAAACGGAGAACTAAAAATTAAACGTAGAGATTGAGTTGCAAGTCCCCATCCTCGTTTGTGTACTGCCAATACATTGCAACTTTACGTTGAGATACTGCACTCTGCTGTTGGAACAAGAACTAGGCACACAACTTCTTCAATTTTTCAATTCTCTATATCCAATTCTTTTCAAATTTAGTTCTTAGAGTATGACTGTGTTTAAAACAACTCAAAACAATACATGATATATGCTACGAAAAGATCAATAAAAAAACTTCAAGATTAAAATAAGTCCAGAGATCAGGAATGAGGAATAATGCATGCTTCTGCCACCTTGAGGTTTATACTCTTAGGCGTGCACTCTAGTAAGTTAAGGCATAAGCAATGACGAAGGTCGCTAAAAGTATAAGCTATGCGGCTCGTAATGATCTACTGGTTTTATTTATATAAGCCTAAGACCCTTTACTAAACTGCCTGTTTAATGAAGCATCATGCACCATATCAACCATAGTACGACTCTGATCTAGGACATTTCAGAATTTCCCTTATTTTTCTTCCTTCACCAATAACAGGACTCAACTACATTCTTCATCAAAATTCACCTTTCATTACCTGTTCAACCTTCTATATAAGCAAGTGTTTACGCACTTTTTACCAATTCCATTACATTTCTTCCATCATCAGAATTGAACAAGTAATTATGTTCTTCACAACTAAAATTGGCCACCTATTTCCTTGTCCAATCTTTCTCCGCAATGTAAAAGAACTTAACTACATTTTCAACAAATAGATGGTCTCCCATTACCTGGTCGACCTACTGGGTTCAGTGAGGATCTTCGCAGAGGTCCCGGCAGCACGCACCAATTTCGCTCCCTGTCCGGGTCGGATCTCGATATTATGGATATGGGTACCGATTCGCATCATACCCAGTGGCATGCAACTCCCAATTTGCGAGCTGGGGTCCATCGTGAACATCTGGTTCATCATCGATGAAAACTCTCCCGACTCCGCCGACCCAATTGCACCTGCAAGAGAGTCCACCATATCACACGATAATGAAAATTTTAAAGCATTATATTAACCCAATTCGTGCACAGATATATGTATGTGTGTGAGAGAGGATTACTTGTAGAGAGAAATTGGGAAGGGCGGTGCAGGATGGATCGGAAGAGTGTAGAGGAAGCTAAGCGAGCTCTAGAGAGAGCCATTTTTCTCAGTTTTCTCTGCGTTAGTGTGTAGGGTTTTCGGCGGCCAGATTTTAGGATCCTTGACTATCAATAATGGACACTGAACTTTAGCGTATGTTTGGCAAAGCTTAAATTTTTTAAGTTATATGGGACGTGAATAAATTCGACTTTGCTAAGCCTACTTCTGACTCATTTCTATAAATAGATAGATTATAAATACTAAAGTTATTTTTCACTTTTTGTCAGCATATTTCGAATGGATCACAAATATTTTTCACCTATCACTTATTCGTTTTTATCCATTTGTAATTTAATCTGTTTATAAACATTAGCTCTATTTTTTTCCAGGGTAATTGGAAATGTCCATATCATTTGCCTATCTCGAGTCAAATCGTCCATATCCTTTCAATTGACGTATTTCACCTCAAGAACAAGTAAATATTGCGCAAATTGTCTTTATCTTCCAATTATATCAAGAGTAATTATATTACCATTACAAAATCTACTTAATACACCACATTATAATCACACCATATAACTTAAAATATATTTTTAATAAATACACCATAATAGATTTATTAATAAATACTCATCATTTTTCTCAAATATAATTTCTTGATTGTTCTAAAGAGTAATGCTATTTAGCTTCACTGGAATTTTCACACTATTGTCACAAATTTTGTTTTGCCTCTTTTGCAAGTCTAAATCGTGTTTTATTACTCGAATCGGAAGAAATAACATCTGCCATTGTATATCTAAAGATCGCGGACGTGTTGGTGGGGATCTAAAATAATTATTACGGAATAATACTTAGATATCATAAGAAATTCAATAATCAATTGCATGACACATTCCATTTTTTACACAATTATGTGCAATCAGAAGCAAAATAAAATTCATATCACAAATTTAATAAGATAGACATCGTATAAGAAGAAAAAATTATGTTTATAATTATTGTATTTGAATAAATTATTTTATGTGATAAATATATTAGAGCGTTATTTTACTTTAGGCTATTTAAGCAAATAAAAAATTTCATAGCAGTAATAATATCAAAATCCTCTTTTAAATAGGGGCATGCCATGAAAAAGATAATTTTGTCCTCGAATTTTGAATTATCGAAAAAAAGACAAGAAAAAAGAAATAAAGTAAAAAACAGAAAAAGGAAAAGAAAAAAGTAAAAAAAAAAAAAATCGCCTCCCAAACCCACTCCCGGCCCTGCCCTGTGCCCACCACTACCTCTACACTCATCCACAGTCCATGCCTCAAGCCACAACCATCATCGTCTGTCGACCACCAATATTTTGGCATCAACGGCCATAATTGAACTCAAACAAACCCAATCATTTCTCTGATTTTTCTTTCTAAACCCAAACAATACCAATTAGGGAGTGGTGGTGGTCGACGAGGATTGAACATGGGTTGGCATAGGGAAAGAATGTGACGTTTTTTTTAAAAAAATATTTCTTTCATTTTTCATTTTTCAATTTTATTTTTTGCCTTCTTTCATTTGTTTTATTCTTTTATTTAAATTTTGTGGGCAAAATTATCTTTTCTCATGGAGTTGCAAAACACACGCCTATTTAAATTGAAATGATATTAATGATTTGCTCAAAACATGCAAATGTTAATGACTTTTTGTGCCGTTTACCATTTGTTCTACCCTCGTAATTGAACTTTACAAATTTTTTAATTTAAACAACTTATCGAGTTGGCGTCTACTTTCTAATTGAAAATACTACTTAAAATCCTTCGGTGACTTGGCATACATATATGTAGAATTTTCAGTTAAAATGAATATCAAACTAAAGTTATAGTCGTTAGTCAAACAAATTAAAATTCAGAGTCCATCAGCCAAATTAACCCAACAAATTACAAAAAATATTTTAAAAGAATGTTTTTGGCAAATGAAAAGGAAATTTTACTGCGCTGGTTATTAAAAGTACTAGATAATATAACACCGCCCAAAGTCAATAAGGAATTTGAATTGTGTTATAAATTAGAGAGAATATAGAAGAAAATATAGAAATCTATAAACTTGTATGTATATTGAGAATCAAAGTTTATATTCACAGGAAATAATTAAGACTATAGAGATACGATGGTCATAATAATCATGGATTCATGGATACAATAGTCGGTCACTAATTGATATTTTAATAACAATACTCCACTTTGAATAACTCATTACATAATTTTTATCACGTTAAAAATCTTTCATAATACATAATCAGTGGAACAAAAATATCAAACGATAGGAATAAAGAGTACAATTGTTTTGTGAATATTAAAAACAAATATTGCCTATTTAGAACCTCGCTTGAAAAACCCAATGAGATAAACCTAAGCGAGAGGAAAATAGTGCAACCACTATCTCTGATGTCGATTATCCAAGATCTTTGAATCGACACATTCTTATCTCATGTACCAAATTTTTGAATATAGATGTCAACAATGCTTTTTTGAATAAGTCAACCACATTATCACTTGATCTAATTTATTGAACATAAATATCAACAGCCTTCTGAAGCTCACATGAATTGAAGAATTTTGGAAAAATATACTTTGTCGTGTCTCTTTAGAGTTGTGCAATATAAGTTGCATTATTTTCATACAATTTTATCGGACTATCTTTTGTTGAAACTAATTTGTATAATGCTTGGATATGATGATTCATGTCCCTCAAACATACACAAATTGAAGATGTAGTTGTCAATATTTGCTCCACGGATCTCCATTATATAGCTATTATATCACGTGCAAAAACACATATTGTTTGTGATTTAGTTTTATATGGATCTGAGAGACAATATACGTAAGTATATACACTAAGGAGATCCCAATTTTTTTTAATAATAAATTAATTTCATATCAATAATACAATTGAGGTAACGACAAATATGCTTAAAACCATTTCAGCGTCTTTTAGTTGTTGCATAGCTATATCTTGCAAGGGGAGTCGAGTACAATTTGAAAGATAGGTTTAATGCTACAATTTCATTAAGATACAATACTTCTAGACAAATAATCCTTTTCTCCATATTAAATTGGACGAAATAGATCTTATTCACATCAAGTGGTCAAACAATTATATGTAATGCCAATGGACTCACTTTATCTATATACAAATATTTTTAAACTTTTTATGTAAATAAAGATTGTTGAAAATTTTCAATCTCCAATCCAAAACAAAATTTAATTATTCCCAAATCTTTTATCTCAAATTAATTTTTTCAAATAATCTATAGTTTTTTTTTTGAGTTCTTTAGGATTTCAAATTAGATTTAAATCAACATAAACTATCACAATTATAAATTCAATATTTGTTTTCTTATGTGAGATATCGTCATTTTTGTAACTCTCATTCAACAAATATTCGTTAAGGCAATGGTACCACATGTGTCCACATTGTTTGAATATATATAATGGTCTTTACAATTTAATTGAGAACATAATTTTAGGCATGTATATATATTTTTTTGGCACTTTAAGTCATTTAAATTTTTTTATGTATATGTCACTCTCAAGTAAACCATATATATAGACAATTACTACATCAATTAGGTGTATGTCAAGCCTTTACAATACAGTCAAGCTAAATAAAATTTAAAAGTGACCGTGTTTGGGAGAATATATTTTCTCATAATCGATTACATGTTTTGTGAGAAACTTCGGGCTTTGAGTCAAACTTTATATTTTGTAATTTCATTATTTTTCATTTTTCTTCCTTACAAAAACTCACTTATATTCCATAGGGATTATATTTTTAGGGTACGAACTACAAGTCCAAATACTTTTTGTTTCCTTAAGGAACTCAACTCTGCTCGTGTAACTTTTTTCCATTTTGGTTGATCGTTTCCATGTTGACTTCTTTGACATTTTGTATAATTTCAAAAGCTATGTTAAATGAAAAAATATTGTCTATAAAAAATATTATTTCATTCTCATAATTTATGAAAAAACAAATAATTTATTGAAATTTCATTATTTTAGATATTTTTTGTTAAGTAGGAATCATATTATCAATATTTGATTCATCAATATTTTATGTTTTTGTTTCTTTTAAAGTTTTTGGCTAATTCTTCTCTTTCGATTTACACAGTCTTTAGTACCAAGTGCTTGAGTAAGCTTTAGGCGTATTTGAGATTTATTTCCTACAATAGATTGTTCTGCAATGACATCAATTTTTAGAGTGTTTTTTGCTAGTACGTATGAACTTATCACTTTTTTGTATCAACAAATATATCTGGTAATTAATTTGCAACTCTTTGTAAGTGAATGTTTTTTCCAACCTCTTGCATGATCGCTCTAAGGATTAAATGAGATAGAGTTGTTTAATTATAGAAAAAAATTACTTGTTTTTCAGAATATAATTTTGTTCTTTCCAAAGATGGAAAAGTCAATTAATCAAAATGACAACATGCAAAATGTCAATAACTAAATCACTTGTTAAAGGTTAAATGAGCCTAATAATGGGTGGAAAATCAAAATCAACATAAATTTCAAGGCTTCACTTGAAACCCATTTGGATAAGATGTGGTGGTGAAATTGGAACTTAAATAGCACAACTGAAAACTTGTAGGTGAGAAATATTAGTTCATAGCCAAATGAAAGTTGTAAACGTGAATATTGATAATAATAGTTTATATGACAAGTGATGAAACATGTAATATGTAATGAAGTTGAGATTTTTGTCTTCATGAGTAATGTTTAGCAATGAATTGTAGGCGTTTGATAAACGATTATGATAGGTCATTTTGTTGATGGACATGAGCAATCAAATGCTCAATAACACTTTCAATTGACATAAAATATTCATCCAATACTTGTGATCTAAATTCATCAACATTATCAAGCCGAATTATCTTTATTGAGTAATCGAAAAATTGAGTTCGTAATTTTATGATTGGGGCAAATAGTCTAGTAAATGCCATATCCCTAATGAAAAAGTAAACATATATGAGACCATCTATTGAAAGAATCAATTAAAATCATAAATTTATGAAATGATCCACGCTATGGGTATATTGATATACATATATCTTCATGGATTATTTTCATGAAAGTTGGAGATTCAACATTAATTTCATAGTAGAAGATTTGATAGGTAACTTGTATTGCAAACAAGCAGCAAATGGATATTCATCATTAGATAAAAGAGTATTTTAGGATGTCCATGTCAGGTTTTGATTATTTAGTGCATCATTATTGCTCTGGGTATTTGAGTCAATCATGCCAGTATAAAAATTTTTGTGTTAACAAACTTCGAGTTCGTAATAATGTTTGATTTAGTCATTTTTATGAATGCATAGTCCATGTCAAAGAGGAGTTTGGAAAGGTTTTGTTTTATCCACTTTTAGTTAAATATAAAAGAAGTTGTGTAAATATATTTAATATTATTTTCTTGTATTACCGTAGTGGATATCCATTACAATGAATATCTTTAAAATTAAGCAAATTCCTTAATTTACTAAAATAAAGTGTGCCTAAATATATAATTTTATATTATTTGGTTAGATAATACTAGCTCTTTTAAAACCTTCAATGAAATTCGATGCACATAATATCTTATAAACATTATTTTTTATGCTAATATTAAATTCAAAAAATACTCTCTTAAAAAATAGTATGCATAGTTGAACTATTAACTAAACGACATCTTGACAATTCATCTTTAATATGTATACGATATAATAATAAAGTTTTTTAAATGCGCTCACATAATTTATTATGGGAACATAATTATTTGATTTGAGTATATATCCGTATATCAAATAAAAGCTAAACTAAGTACATTATCGCAACATGTGAATCATATATACATACCCAAGTTAAAAATATTAGCATGACTTCAGTGTTACAAAAATCAAATATTAAATCATTGGACTTGAACTTGGCTTGAAAAAGACTCAACGGTTAACACCAAAAAGATAGCCAATATTAAAACTAATAATGATTATTACAATAGTTTAACTAAGTTACAAAACATAATACAATTTCTTTGGATCTTAGAATAAATATAAAATATGGCACAATAGAAACAGTAATGTGCATATTTCGTTACATGTAATGAAGTTACTAGCATGAATTCGGGCATGACGCATGTTTAAGGAAATAAATAATACAACAATAACTGTTGAAAATACAATCTAGTCATCATATTTGAGTTAATGAATCCAATGAATGTATATTGGCTAGAAGTTTGCTTATATCAAAAGTTTTGAATATTTCTTTATGTATGTAACTATAATAATTTTATAGAATAGATTCTTCTCTACGCATTACACAATAACATCGTCACACAAGATGTTTACGCAAAGAAAAATTTGTAGCATGGCAAATTTTGACAAATCATCAACAACTATAAAATTAAGCAAACTAAAATACAATTAACTTCAATGATCATATAGGAACCAATAAGGGATCAAAATAATCAATTCAATAGGATATGCGTCATATGCTTTCCTTCAAGAAAGCATTATTTCATAAATTACAATTTTTTCACGAGATTAGATAGAAATATTTTTCGAGACATGTGCTACTTCTAAAGCACAATAAATTTTTTTTTTTAAAAATTGTTGTATTTAGACTATTGCTTTTTCTAGATCAATAACTCAATATTTTTTCAAATTATTAATATAATATTGTGTTAGTTCACTAACAATGACATGGTAATATTTACTAACACGAGTACTTCTGCAGCTGAATTTATCGAAAAGGAGAATTAGGTTTGCAAATATATCTTTTAATACAGTTATATATTTTTTGCAATATAAATGTTATAAATCAGTATTGAAGTTTGTTCTTCTTTTCAGTATGTAGTGTTGAATGGAGCGAACAAACGTACGCAAGTATCTTGTCGAGAATATTATTCATACAAATTACAAATCAGGCCTTCTGGTAAGTCTATGATGCTTCACGCTGGTAGATTATTGCAACAATATGTTGTAGATATGTATATTAAGATTGAAACTATTAGGTTAGATTATTTTCGTAATAACCAAAAATAAATTCGTGCTGAACTATACCAATGTATTGTAGATAGTGTTTAGGATGAGGAAACAAGAGGGTGCAAAATTGGACGAAAATTTATTTTACCACAATCTATTATGTGTGGTCCTCGTGATATGCTAAGAAGATATATGGATGGAATGTCTATTGTGCAGCGTTATGGAAAATCATATATATTCTTGACTATAACATGTAATTCAAATTGCCAGATATTAGATGAGAACTACAAAACAATAATGAAGTTCAAAATCGACCAGATTTAATTGTGCGTATATTTAAAACAAAATTAGAAGAGTTAAAACATGATTTATTCAAGGCGAGTATCTTAGGCCTAATTGTTGCACACATATATGTGATTGAATTTCAGAAAAGAGGTCTCTCTCATGCTCATTTATTGTTAATTTTCAACTCTGGACATAAAATTTCTTGTGCTGAAGAAGTTGATAGAATAGTTTCTTGTGAAATTCCTAACAAAAACAAATATCCTCATCTTTATTATATTATTGTTAAACACAATATGCATAATTTTTGTGGAAATCTTAATCCGAAAAATGTATGCATGGAGGCAAATAAATGTTGTAAAAATAAGTACCATAGGGATTATTGTGATAATACTTATTATATTTGGTGAAAACTCATCCGTTGTATAAGCGTCATAATAATTGTATTCCTGTTCAAGTTAGAGGCCAAATGTTAGACAATCGATGGGTAGACTGTTACATTAATGTTGAAGTATGTTCTTCTATCAAAACTGTAAACCGCTTGTACAATATGTGTATAAATGACCTGATCGTATTAATTTTTCAGTCCGTACAAATGAAACTAAGAAATAAATAGATGAAATTTTTGTTTATCAGTTTGATAGATGGATATTTCCACTTGAACTTATATGGAGAATTTTTTCATCCAATTTAGCAGAAATTTCTCCAACTTCATATTGAAAATTATCAACAAGTAACGTACTACAATGAAGATGATTTATCTACTATTGTTGAGAACGAAAATACGAGAAGAACAATGTTGACATAATTTTTTTGAATGAATGAAGTAAATGAGTTTGCTCGTACACTTTAGTATCGAGATTTTCCAACACATTTTGTTTTAATACAAATAAGAAAATTTGGATTCGCAGAAAGAAACGTGTTGTTATAAGCCGAATTGTTGTAGTGAATCCATCTCCGCGTTCTTATGAATCATATTAGAGGGCCAACATCATTTCATGATTAACGAACTTCAAATGGGGTCACTGTTCTTACATATCGAGAAGCAGCACTTTTATATGGTTTGTTAAGCGGAGATGACCATTGTGAAGAATGTCTATCTGAATTTATTGTTCATGAAATGCATATTTCTTCAAGACGTCTCTTTGCTACACTTCTTATGCTTTGCAATCCTAATAATCCAAAGCTTTTATGGGACAAATTAAAATCTAATATTATTGATGATTATGTACATGAAAATATACCTTCAGAAGTTGCTGAACTATGGGCTCTAGAGGATATTAGTTGTATTTGGAATCCTTAGGTAAAAATATAAATGATTATCAATTGGTACCATTTTGATGTAAATATGACCGAAAATGATAGATTGAGGAGAATGGTTGTAGATGAGACAACAAAGTTGGATATTAAAGGAGGCTATGCTTGTGCAACAAGATTAAATAACAAACAACAATTTGCATATGATACAATTATGGAAAAAATAATATTGGGATCAAGTGGTGCTTTCTTTATTGATGGTCCAAGGGGAACGAACAAAATTTTTTTTGTATAAAGCATTATTAGCTACTATAAGTTCTCAAAATTCTATTGCTTTGGCAACGGCATCTTTTGGAGTATCTACATTTCTTATACCAGGAGGTCGAACTGCTCATTCGAGGTTCAAAATCCCTTTTGAAACGGTTGGTAACGTAAGATGCTCAGTCACTAAACAATCGGCTTTAAGGATCTTTGTTGAAAATGTCAAATTAATCATTTGGGATGAGGCACCCATAGTAAATTGTTGTGCTATTGAAGCTGTGGATAAAATGTTGAGAGATATTATTGATTATAATTTGCCTTTCGGTGGGAAAGTGGTGGTTCTTGGAGGGGATTTCCGACAAGTTCTACTCGTGGTACCAAAAGGGAAAAAAAAAAGACATAATGAAAGTTAGCTTAGTTTTCTCTGAACTATGGCCTTTGCTTTCACATTTGCCGTTAGTTCAGAATATGAGGGCGAGCTTGATCCTACTTTCTGTGATTACTAATAAAAAATTGGAAACGAAACAGAGGAACAACTTATTTGTAATTGCATTGAGCTTTCGAAGAGTATAATTGTACTATCATTACCTTAAAAAAAAGGCAATACATGCTGTTATGAATTCTGGATCGCAATATAAAGAAGATAATGAAATAAATAAGAAGAAAATGAATACCAAGATTTACGTGAAAATCCAATATGGGAAAAACCACGGGTAGACGAGAAAAATCCACTATAATCAATAGTAATTGTGTGTACAATATCAAGATCTCAATGCTCTCAATTCAAATCTAAGCTCTCTAACCCTCAAGATGTTGTTGAATAATTATGTGTGTAGATACAATGTGGAATATATAAATAAATTTCTTTGTTAGAGTTTCAGATGAAGAAGAAGTCATTTTTCAAGCCAAACTCCCAATTCTTGATGAAATTTGATCTTCATTAATTTGGACTCTTAAAAACCCAAACTACTTAAACTTCTTTTATTCTACCAAACCCAAATAATATGGAATTTGGACGTGTATTGGGCACATCACTAGTATACAATAAAAGAGAGATTTTGTCTTGGCACTATTCATTGGAATGTGTTCCCCCTTTTTTCATCTCTAAGCCAGTGTAAATACATCACTTTATTTCTACTTCAATTTCACGCAACCATTACCTTTTTCTTCTCTCCCTTATAGACTTTTTTGTTTCTCCATTTCTACTTCAATTTCACACAACACTCATCTCTTTCCATTTTTCGTTTCTTCTCTAACTCTTTTGCTATTTTCACGCACAAACCAGCATGCTTCTTTGCTCCTCTTTCCCTACACAACCACTTCTTCTCTATTTTTCTATTTTTTTTCTCCGATTTCTTCAATTTCGTTGCTCTCAAATGCCCTTTGTTATTTCACCACCATTTCAATTTAAGTTTTTCCACAAACCCATTTTTCATCAGGGCCATAAACTTTAGCACTTTTTCATTATCATCTTCAACTGCCAAGAAAAAATTCAAGTGCTAAATTGAATTGGTTTTCTTCGAACAAAAATACCCTAGATAAGTATAATAGGTGGGATATTGTGGAAGCTGCTCCCAAGACAATAAGGGAAAAGAGTAAATGTTTGATCTTTGAACTTTTTTGAGCCCTAACGTTGATGATTTTATAAATTTTGGCCATCTGAGGCTAATTACGAAATAGGTTTTTGAAGGTTTACCTACAACTTTGGTAATTGGCGTTGGAGGTTCAGTTACTACGTTGCTTGGTGTTCTTGCCTATTTTTCGCTGTGACGGAAAGGTTATTGAGAAATAAAAGTGAAGCTGCTCAGTTGAGTTGGACAAAGAAGAATTGGAGAGGAGTACACATCAACATACTTGCAGGCAGTTGTCCTTGACAGATCAACAAGTTGAGAATCATCCAGAAGAAAGACAACTAGGCATTCTAGAAGAATGATAGAAGAAAAGTTCGTTGCAAAATTGTTACTTGAAACTGAATTTTTGGTGCATTGTGTATTTGTATAGTGTAGATACTGTTTTGATTATTTATTCTTTCCTTTGTAGTGTAAATGTTCAAGCAATGTAATTATTTTCATCAAGAAAGAAATAAAATACAGAAGTCTTTCTTCCCGAATTCTTCCATTTAGTGAGTTAAGTAGCTACACATTCAAAATCTAACATGGTATTAGAGCATGAAATGGAAGAATCAAATAATCAAAAGGCTTCACCCCTAAATGACGAGCTGTGCCCAAATACCAACCAAAATTGATAAACGCTCACCGTTCATGATCTAACTCGGCCCACAAGTCCCTTCTACATTGGTAGCAGTGATGGCTCGTGTGCAATGCTTTTCACACACACTCTGGATTCAAACAATTACCATTCATGGGCTAGATCCATGAAAAGGGCTCTGCGCATTAAGAATAAGTTGGGGTTCATCATAGATGGTAGTATTTGTGAGCCATCAGACCCCAATGATCCTTTAATGGAACATTGGTTGCGTTGTAATGATATAGTGATAACTTGGATGCATAATACAATGGTAGTGGATATCAAATGCAACACAGTTTATGCAGAAACTGTTCATCAACTTTTGTTGGAATTGGAGCAACGTTTTGCTCAACAAAATGTACCAATGATCTTTGAGGTAAAACAAGGCATTACAACTTTGATGCAAAATCAGGATTCTATGAATGAATATTTTTCTAAACTCAAAACCTTGATGAATTGTTGAATTATGAATCCATTCCTAACTGTACTTTTGGAGGCTTGAAACTTGTGATTGAAAATCAGCAAAGAGATTGGATAATGAAATTTTGATGGGTCTCAATGACTCCTACAAAGGAATAAAGGCTCAGATCTTGTTAATCAAGCCCTTTCCCTGCCTAAATGAAGTATACTCAATTGTCCAACAAGAGGACAAGATGAGAGAAATATCTACTAATGGTTTAAGTAATGACTCTAAAGAATTTTTAAGCAAGGGCAATACTGATAAACAATCAGGTGGATCACAGAAGAAGGATATGTACTATTACCTACTGTAAGATTCCAGGGCACTCTTTGGAAAGATGCTTCAAGGCCAACACTGATAGACTAGTATGTTTTTACTGTCGGGTACCCGGCCACACAGCCAAGAGGTGTTTCAAATTGAATGGATATCCAGCAAACCACAAGTTAGATGGGAAGGCTAAACCATGGTGAATCATGTTGCTACAGCTCTTACTTCTGATCAGGAAAATGCAAAAGACAAATCCCAGATGTTATTAACTCAGGATCAGTACTCACAACTTTTGGCACTCTTAAATCTATCCCTAGCACTCAAATTTTTACTCATTCGGCTCAAAGTTACAAAATCACTCACACTCGGTGGTGTTCTCAACGTTCCTCATTTCTCTTTCAATTTGATTTCAGCTAAGAAATTGGCTCAAGAACTAAATTGTTGTCTTATTTTTTTCTTTGATTGTCATTACATTCAGGACCTCTTGAGATGGACAACGATTGGAATGAGTGAGGTGAAGCAAGGACTCTACCATATGTTGCAAGAGGAGCTTCCCCTTCAACCTTATCAAATGCTTTACTCAAACACAACCTGAAAACTAGCATTCCTGCTTTTGTCAACAATGCAGGGATTTTTGACCTCTAGCACTACAGGTTAGGTCATTCTTCTTATCCTAAATCACATAATGATCAACGTTGTGTTATTTGTCCATTAGCAAAACAACACATGTTGCCTTTTACTGATAGCCAGCACAAAACCAAAGCTTGTTTTAAGCTAATACACTGTAATATTTGGGGCCCTTGCAATGAAGTTAGTCATGATGATTCTAAATATTTTTTAACTATAGTGATGTACTTGGATTTACATGTTGAAACTGAAATCAGAAGTCATCTCTACTTTACAACAATTTTGCACTATGGTAGAAAATCAATTTGAAACAAAAGTAAAAATAATTCGAAGTGATAATGGAGAGGAGTTTATCATGAAAGATTTTTTACCTATAAAATGGGATTATACATCAAACAACATGTGTGGAAATGCCACAACAAAATGCCATTGCGGAAAGAAAACATCAACACATTTAAACGGGGCAAGGGAATTGAGGTTTCAAAGTGGTATTCCTTTAAAATATTGAAATCATTGTGTCCTAACAGTTGTATATATGATAAATAGAACTCCAACTCCTTTTTTAAATTACAAAAGCCCTATTGAAATTCTTTTCAAAACCAAACCTGTTACGATCATCTCAAATTTTAGGATGTTTGGCTTTTGCCACTACTCTTGTCCAAGGTAGGCATAAGTTTGATCCTAGGGCCAGGAAGTGTATATTCATTGGATACACCTTTGGCACCAAAGGATATAAGCTACTAGATTTAGACAATGGAAAAATTTTTCTCTCTCGAAATGTGATTTTTCATGAAATTGTTTTTCCATTCAAAATTGGAAAAATGAACTATCATGACTCTTTACCAAGCCCCAATGAACTCAGTTATACTAAAAATCCCATCATATCCAATACCAGCTTACCCATTCATTACAATACCATTGATCTCCATATAGCAGACATGGCTCCTCCTGAACCACCTAATTTGCAAACAAATGAAGCCGGTGGACCTGATAACACTCCTCCACGTGAATCAGAATCTGAACAAACCACCTATACACATTTACCTCGAAGGTCAAACAAAATAAAAGGGCTCAAACACACCTCCAAGACTTTATATGTCAACAAGCCACTTTACTTCACCCATCTCTATTGTTGAATGATTAAGAGGTACAAACTCAATGAGGTAGTCCCTTTCCTCGTGGAAAACTATCTACACCGTACAAAGCATTTGTGACCTTAATAACTTCATACACTGAGCCCAAAACCTACTAAGCTAGTACATCACCTGAATGGAGATCTACCATGAAAGCTAAGATTACTGCCCTTGAACTTAATGATACTTGGGTGATTGCTAACTTACGTCCTGATAAAGAAACAATAGGTTGCAAGTGGGTATATATGATTAAATTTAATGCTGATAGGACTATAGAAAGGTATAAATCAAGACTTGTTGTAAAATGGTACACCCAGCAATAGGGGTTGGATTATCATGAGACTTTTTTACCAGTAGCGAAAATGGTGATAGTGAGAACTTTGTTGGAAATTGTAGCAATAAAATGGTGGTTTCTACAACAATTTGATGTTAATAATTCATTCTTGCATGGAGATTTAGAAGAGGAAGTAAACTTGGACCTACCACCAGGATATCTTAATAAAGGGAAAGGGGAGACAAGTGTACAAACTCAAGAAAAGTCTTTATGGACTTTAGCAAGCCTCTCACCAATGTTATTCAAAATTTTTTAATTTTATCATTTAGCAAGGGTATCTCCAATCCAAAGCTAATTATAGCTATTTACAAAGGGAACCAACACTTCTTTTACAACCATCTTAGTGTATGTGGACGATATAATAGTTGCTGGCAATTGCATAGATACAATCAATCAATTGAAGTGCTCTCTTAATAACTAATTCAAAATCAATGACCTTGGGAAGCTGAAATATTTTCTTGGCATTGAAATTGCCAGATCATCAAAAGGGATTTACTTATGTCAACGAAAATATGCTTTGGATATCCTAGGAGACTCAGGTACTATTGGCTCAACTCGTGCTTAAATTCCTTTAGATCAGAATGTAAGATTGACTAGGGAAGATGGAGAACTTCTCCGTGAACATGCTCTCTACAGAAGATTGATTGGGAGATTATTATACCTTACCATCTCGAGGCCTGATTTATCCTACTCAGTACAATTTTTGAGTCAATTTATGGATAATCCTAGACTACCACACTTGCATGCAGCACACAAAGTCTTGTGGTATGTAAAGAGATCACCAGGGCAAGGATTATTCTATCATGTGAATTCTGAAAGTCACCTCAAAGGTTACAGTGACTCGAATTGGGGTGCCTGTCCAGACACTAGGAAGTATGTGACAGGATATTGTGTGTTTGTGAGGAATTCTTTAGTGTCTGGAAAGTCAAAGAAGCAATGAGTTGTCTCTAGATCATCTGCCGAAGCAGAGTACATGGCAATGGCCAACGTATGCTATGAATTAACCTTCATATCCACAAAGTGCAATATTGTACTGTGATAACAAATAAGCTATACATATTGCTACAAATTCCGTCTTTCATGAAAGAACAAAACACATAGAGATAGATTGCCACTTGATTCGGGATAAAATTCAAGAGGGGAGCATTTCAACTGAACATGTCATCAAAAAATATCAAGTGGCATACATTTTTACCAAGAGCTTAGGCTCTCAAAACTTTTATTCATGTATGTTCAATATGGGATTCATAGATATCTACTCTCCATGTTGCAGGAGGCTATTAAGAAATAAAAGTGAAGCTGCTCAGTTGGATAGAAGTTCAGCTGAGTTGGACACTGAAGAATTGGAGAGGAGTACACATCAACACATTTGTAGGTAGCTACCCTTAACAGATTAACAAGTTGAGAATTATCCAGAAGAAAGGCAGCTAGGCATTCTTGAAGAAGGATAGATAAAAAGTTGGTTGCAAAATTGTTACATGAAACTGAATTTCTGGTACATTGTGTATTTGTATAGTGTAGATTCTGTTTTGATTCTTTATTCTTTCCTTTGTAGTAAAATGTTCAAGCTATGTAATTATTTTCAGCAAGAAAGAAATAAAATATTGAAGTCTTTCTTCCCATTCAAGAATTCTTCCATTTAGTGAATTAAGTAGCTACATATTCAAAATCTAACAAAGGTTGGGTTTTTCCCTAATTTTTTTAATTATTGGTAACGACATTGGTTGCTGACCATTTTTGTTAACTTGTTATAATATTTATATTACTATACTCAATTTGACGATTTAATGCGAACCAAAGACAGTCACAAGTTGCATACTAATATTATCAAGGTTAGCTAATAAAGTTATGATTTTTGTTTAGTATTCATTTTGCTTAATTCTTCTAATCAAAGAGTACATGGTTGAATCATATTTATCGTCTGTTTACTTCATTACATCTTTTAGGATGTTCAAATGTGGAAGCTGGTTCACAAGGTAGAGTTATTGTGCTTACGTTAGCCATGGAGTTGTCGGAAAAGGTGCAGAAACTATAAATCCTTTGCTGCAATGGTGTAAAAATATTAGTGAGTATTTAATCTCTCTTAATATACTTTCTAGAGCAATGAAAGTTGATTGGTTTATTCAAATACCTGTTTGTGTTATTGATCATAGCATCGAATGCATAGATGGGCTGGCTATCGTCCTTAATCTAGGGCATTATGAGAAAGTTTTTTATGTAGCCCTGATATGCGACTGAAACCATTTGTTTGTTGTAGACTGTTCGGTAGTGATGTGTAAAGCTGTTTGACATAACACGGGCTAAAGGCCATTGGAGACAGAAAGTACTAAGAAATACTTTCCCTTCATCACTTGAAAGGTAGAAGTAACTCATAGTGTTTCTATTGGAAATAGACCCAGTAAGAGACTTTGCTGTTCCAAAAAGAGTAAAATAAACTTGCATTTTGCTGATAAAAGAGAGTCTCCTGATGCTAGCCTACAAGATCGAAGTGGTGTTCTTTTCAGCTCCAAAGGTGACATTGGAAAGAGCAACTTTAAGGAGGACGCTTGTTACAACCCATTTTATACTAGTCAAAATTCAAAATTTTATTTCAAAGTCAAGGTTCGACTAGTCAGAGTCATAGTCAAATAAGGACTTATATAGAATAAATTATTTTATTGAGGGATTAATTTGGATTAAATTTGAAGTTAGGGATTTACTTATTTAGTTTTAAAAGTAAAAGACTTAATGTTATTTTGTTTGATAGATGAGGGACCTCTTGTGCAAATGCTCCACTTATTTGGCAATTAAACCCAATTCCCATTTCCTTTCACACACACACACACACACACACACACAGAGCAGAAGACAGAAACCGGGAAGAGGAGAAGAAAACGAGAAAAAAGAAAAAGAAAAAGAAAAAGAAAAAGAGGTAGCCACCAACAATATTAGAGTTTTGGGTTCTCAATTTC